>JAIPRM010006398.1:0-18757 GCA_025469315.1 Stegophylla sp. TES_Ste_2020 | reverse complement strand
TTCGTTCAGAATCGTTTTACTGAAGAAATGATTTATCGTTTCTTTAAAATATAATACGCCCGTCAAGAGAATACCACCTGTCGTGCGAAGTACACCCATCGTGCGAAGTATGTCCGCTTTTTATATTCCACTTGCCACTACGATACGATTCTGTCCAAATAAACATGTGAATATAATATTCGTTTACGTTTTCATTTTACGCGACGACGAGTATATAAAAGTTTAAATGTTATATCATTATTGTTTTGTCAATTTTACTCGGTCGTATTATATTATATTCTCGAATGTTGTAACGAGTTGATACAAAAGGTCAAAGAATATATAATATATTACATTTGTGTACGCTATGGATTTATACTATTGTAAAATATTATATATTAATGTTGACAAGTCTTTTATCTTTTTTGTTATTTATTTTATTTTATTTTATATATATTTTTTTTCATTTGATGTCTGTTGCAACGCTCGTAAGTGAGTTGATACACATTGATGTCATTTATTTAATCAATCGGGCTGACAGCTATATGAGGGGTAAAAATGATTGGTCTATATTTATTTTTTTCTCATACTATTTTATTATTCAGGAGAAATCAAAATTTTAAATTGATATTTCAGAGTAGGTATGGTTTATAATTTTATATTACAATAATTTGTCTCGCTAAAATGCATATTTAAAAATAAAAAAAAACTAGATCAATAAGTCACGTTTGATCACATACGTAGTACGTGCAGAAACAATTTTTATTTATATCGTAACGATTTAAATGATTTACAATATTGAATAATGATGTTTAATGATAAATAGAAAATTTCGTACATATCATTCTGTTTTAAACACGCTTAGTGATGACGACTATTAAATTGTGTTGAAAAAAATAAATAGGGATTTACTTTAATTTTTATAATTACATTTTTATAATTTAATTTTTACTTTAATATTTTAATTCGATAGCGATTTACCAGAGTGTAAATTAGTTTATTTCAGATTTCAGCCCAATGTTGTATTCTGGAGTTAGTATTCTGGTTGAAAATAAACAACAATCGATTTCACATTATTAAATCGACTACTCGTATAGTTAACACGCATTTAAAGTTTATTAACCACTGCTTATTTTTATGCACAATCGATACAGTTTAAACAAGTCAATTAGATAGTAAAATTAATATTTTTCTAATTCGTCTTTAATTAAATAGGTACATTCAGGTGATACGCTTATTGATTTTAAGTAGAGCCAGGGACTTAGTTAGCATGTTTTTCAAAAAATTATTCAAAACATAGCTAATAGTAATATAGAAATTCGTTTCATAACACCAGGAGTTGTGTGCGGTTCTCTTTAATTTGCATATTTAACTCTTTTTTCGATATATGTACATATTTTAAGTGCATATTTCACATATTTTTTAATAAGTACTTAATTTGAGTTTTCTTAATATCGAAAAATTTTTCCCTGAACAATTAAAGAAATTAAATATTATCTGATTGGTATTTTATTTGTTTAAATTTAAACTTAAAAAGAATAAAGATTAAAAAACATAATACATAAATAATAAAAGAAGAGTTATTATTAATACTTATTATAATACATTACACAATACAATTTTGAAATATTCTGAGTTTTAACAGAGTAAAATTAATGTTTTATAAGAGATTATTTTAGCATTTTTGCATATTTCATGAATTTCATGGCATATTTGGTACATTTTTAGAGCATAAATGCATGCATATTTTAAGTTTTTTAGCTCTATAAGTCCCTAACTCTAATTATATAAGAATGTCTGAACGGCACTAGGCGGTTAAAAGGTTGGGAACCACAGACACACAGATTTTTACGATCTATTGTGCAATATTTTTCGTTAATAACGTTTTGCGCTGATTTCCGCATAGTTTGAATAGATAAATTTGTCTGTTAAAGAATACGTTATTTTAATTTCGTGATTAGTACCCCTTTCGTAGTTTCTGTGGAATACTATTCACTAATCCCATGTTTATTTTTCTGGAATATTTTGAAATGTTTGCAGCAATGGCGACTATCGTAGTATTAACCACGCCTAATAATATTTACATTTAAATTTGGCAATTATTCTTCGTTTTAGAACGCCAAAGTATCAGCGCCATCAGTTATAGGCGCAAATAGGATGAAAAATTTTGAGGGGGGGGGGTGGCTAATATTTTTTTATTCATTTTGATAAATATAGTCGTATAAAATATTTTCTGAAGTATATATAACATGTAGGTACGATGTACCTATTTTACCTACGCTTATTTATCGTACATCTATATAATGAAAATTTATTTTAAGGATCAAGGTTTATATTATCAAAAAAACATTTAAATACAATTTATATTTCAACATAGGAAAATATTGTGTTTATTAATAATTGATTCATATAGTATTATACAATATCATAAAGTAATATTCATTGTTACATTGTTAAAATGTTTTTATATATACCTATTCAAATATCATACATTTTTTTTTTTTTTTTTTTTTTTGGGACTGAAAATACTTTTGAGGGTGCTAAGCCCCCCTAGTCCCCCATCTATTTGCGATAATAACATCAAAATTTATTTTATTTTATATAACGTCTACAGTTTTGGAAGTACACAATATATAATGTATAATATATTCACAGAAGTTTGGACAATATTATTGAAGTAAGCGAACAAATAATTTATTTACATATATATTTTCGTACACATTAATATTGTTCCTTGGGTTAACGACCTCAGAGACACACAATTGTTGTAGTAAGTTATTAGATCATAAAATCGAATATTATTATGATATTGTCCTATTTACGAGCTGTCAGATTTAGTACAAAAACAATATTATATTAATAATTTTATTCTAATGTACACATTAAATAATAATTATGTAAACATTATACAGTACTCATAATATAATATTATGAAGTAAACGAACGCGAATGTCTCAAAGGTCGGTTTTTGTTTGAATAAGTTACGTCATCAAATACAACTCGTTGACTAATCGCGGCTCATTTTAAATTTCCGAACGAAGTGAAGAAACTAGTGTTTTTACAAAGATATGTTTATTTTTATTTTCTGTAAACACTTTTTTTTTTGTATAGATAAACTTGTCCAAAAGTTTCGATCAGTAACTTATTGAAACCGGATTCGCCTCTAGTTGGTACTTTAAAAAGATCATTTTTTGAATTTCTCATTTCTTCAATTTTTTTTTTTTTTGAAAAATTACCCAAAATTTGACAAAAAAGACTCGGAAACATCGTTTTTTTATCCAAACTTTATGAAAATTTAAATATAGATAAACAATAATATGAGAAACATTTTGGTGGAAAAAAATTTTGAAAATGTGAAAAAAATTTTTTGGACTTATTTTTAAATTTTCTTTTCTTTTTATAAATTTAAATAAAAAAGAATAAAGTAAAGACTGGAAAACCAGTCTTACTTCGCACCACGGATATTCTTCGCCGCTCTTCGGGTCAGGTACCCTTGGTGGGTGTGTAAAAAATGACGGCTTTTATTATTTTTTTGTATTATTTCAGTTCATGTAATATTATTCGTGAGAATGATTAATTTTTCCGTGTTTTGAAGCTTAATAATATTATAGGTAATTTCGTATGAGGTTTTTTGATTGGAAAACAAATTATTTTACGTAAAAATCACAGGTTTTATATTCATTCTAATTTAAAATTAATTTAACTTTTTATTGTATATTTATACCGTTCACTTATCTTATCTCTGGCTTATTTAAACGTGCGTTTAAACAAATTTAGCGTAGTTCCGAATTAACAATGCGTAGTTGTAGCTTATAAGTTATAGTCATATTTTGTATTATATTTTTATTTCATTAAATGGATAAAAAAAATAAAACTGGGTTGAGATGAGAGGTTAGAATTATGCGTATTTCTGAAAAAAAAAAAAAGCATTAAAATACGAGTATTAGTCCTTTGTACAGATTGTTGATTCTCTAAAATGATAAAAATCCGAACGTACTTCTTACCATGGGTATTATTCACCACTCTTCAGGCGGCATTTGGTGGGCTCGTCGCTAAATTTTAAAGAAACGATTTTCAGCGGAGCTTTAGTTTATATAAGACGACCGTATTGTTTAAAACTTATAAAGTCTGTTATTACAGAAGAAATTTATTTCGTACTCGGACATTAACCGAGAACAAGGGGAAAAATGATGAAAAAGAGTATCCTCCTTCATGTTGTTCGTCTAAATTTTTATCAAGTTTGGATTAATGAAAATTATTTTAAAGACGTTTTTGTCGTCGAGTTTTGGGTAGTTTTTCCCAAGTTTTTTGAAATACTTTTGGGAATTTCGAAAAATTACCGAGTGAATGAATTTTCGAATTCGAAAAAATGGCCCATTGGAACTTTTCGGAGGGTATTTCTATAATAAAATTATTAATTGGGAGGCGCAGACCGGCGCGGCGGTGGCGCCTGCGGCACTTCGGAGCCCGCGTCAACGCACCGTGTGTGTGTGTGGCGTGACGTCGGACCGTAATAATAATTTTCTATTCCGCGAAACGGCCGTATCCAAACAAACCCCCCCCCACCCACCACTACCCATCAGTGTTATTATACAGTATTTAATAAGAATCACGTATTATTATTATCATCATCATCATCATCGTTAGTTTTCACGCGTTCGGCGAAATTCTCGAAAATCAAACACGACCCGACGCTACGTGCTCGGAAACCGCACGAGTCTGCGTCAAAGAGACGCGCGCGTTAATACGATGTCGCGGCCACCACGTGTCGGACCGACTCGTTAAAAATATATAATAACAATTACACGGCCGCCGACGATGGTGGTTTGTAATGATAACAATATTCGATAATGACGCGTTTGCCTTTGCGACCCGTTTTCTCGGAAAACTGTCGGGGCGACGACGCGAGATGATCGTTTCGAGATTTCCGGGAAAACGTCCGTGCGACGGGATCAAACTTGATTTTCGGACGGCCAAAAGTCCTACTTTTAAAATTCTCAAAATTAATTTTCACCGTGGGCGGCGGCGGCGGCGGGTTATGATTTTTGTTATTTCTCGGAATATTTTATGGGTTAAACGATGGGTGGGGATTCCCTTGACGGGTGTATTGAATTTTAAACAAACGATAAATCATTTCTTCTTCAATAAAACGATTCTAAACGAAGAAAGTTAATAATATAGAAAAAAAAAAAAAAAATGTTAGAAAAATGTCCAAAATTTTTTTTTTTTACATTTTCAAAATTTTCTCACCCCAAAATCTTTCTGATATGATTTTCTATCTATTTTTAAATTTTCATAAAGTTCAGAGCAAAAAGTAATGGTTTCCGTCCGAGTCGTTTTTGTCAAATTTCGGGTAGTTTATTCTAAAATAAAAAATAAAAAAATTAATAATAAAATTCACTTCGTTCAGAATCTAAAAAAATACACGAGGTTCATGATTCGATTATTTAAATACGAATATGTTATAGTGCTGTTTGGTAAAATTTTGATTTTTTTTTTTTGTTTTGCAAAATTTTCTCGCGACTCATATCAAAACCGAATAATGATTTTGTAACCGAATAATTCGAACAGTAGTTGATAATAATAATGGGTGAAAATATTTCAAGTTTATAGTCCGGATTAGTCACATTTATAGAAAATCTATAAAATCGATTTTATGAAAATATCGTTTACTGGTATATTTTGCGTTTTACAAAGTTTTTCGGGTTTATACTCGTTTTCGGATAAGTAAGTATTGAGAATTTTGAATAATAACTTGTTTTAATATTATCACTTATGCGTGTGATTTATGATGTGAAAAATCACTCTATTTAAGGAACTTAAGCACAAATATTTTTTCTATATGAAAGAGTCTTTCCTCAAGTATTTCGAATTTATAAATCTGTACAGTCGGAACATCAGCAACAATATTTTTCTGTAAAATAATAAAAGTTAACTTCATTTTTGTGAGTTCAGGGGGGGGGGTAGTGGCAAATTCCGCGTTCCCCCCCTCCAGAAGTGTGAAAACGTAATTAACATTTTCCGTATTGATGATTTATTTCTGAATTACCTAATGATTAATTGTGTAAATTCATAATTATTACATGAACTACGTAAGAAGAAAGTAAATGTGTATGCGTTCAAGAGACTATTTTATCTTTAATACTTAAATTTGAATAATTCAAAATGTATGGGTTCGAGTTATTTTATATAATTTATATAAATCCAATGTTTCCATTTTTATGAGAAAAAAAATGGGTGAATATGCTTAATGGAATCACCCTGTAAAATAAGAATACAGATTTAAAATAAACGAATGATTCTAAAATATATTTTGTAAGACGTGATTTATTCATATCAGTAAACCTAATTTAAAATAGTTGGAATTAGGATACCCAAGTAAATATTAGCGACTATGTATTGTTCTTAAATTATATGCATAAGGTTTTTTTTTTTTAATTTCAGGATCTCTAACCTATTGTCGGGTGTGGACAAACTACCACAGAAAAAAGGTATTCAATTACAAATCACTAGCTACATCGAATTTGTGTTAATCAATTACAATTTATGCAGTTTAATTACTTTGGAATATAAATCGTAATATGTCGTCTAAAAGTTAATAATAATATTCTAATATTTTAAATAACTGTATTTTGTACGTAATTATATAAATGCCATTATTATTGCGTCTAATTATGACTTGTTCAATAATAATTTTTCATTACACCACAACACTAATTATTATGATTTTTGTCTTGCAACGGTTCCGATTTAAATTATGGTAAAATATTATCATTATACCTTTTGTTAAAAACAATTTTTTTTTTTTTTCTTTGTAATACTTAAGTCGTACGTGCACTGATTAGGTCAGAGATTAAGCGCTCACTACGTGCGCAAAAGAATATAATGTTTGCGTCAAACCACAGACGAATAAAGATTCCACGGTGGGGATATTAATAATTATTGAGAAAATCGTGAATTCTGGTCGACAAATTTAATAATTACCAGATCAGGTAGGAATTTCAACACTATCCAATGAATGTTTAATTTAAATAAATGTTTAATTGAATTTGTTCTTTTCTCGGCGAGTTGAAAATCGAAAATCATCTTCATCAGACATAATATCGAAATAAGGATACATTACAATATAATATAATTATTATTATAGTATTTTGGATACTTGTGCTTGATAACCGAATAAAGTATTCATTTTTCATTTTTGACAATGGAAGTCAAACATTTAAATGTCATTTGTAATTGCAATTACAAATATTACAGAATTAAATTGTAATTCATTTCAATGCATCAATTAAGCAATACTTTAATTTATTTACAAATGACTATATTGTAACTCAATAATTTTCAAGCTTTGAGTGATTTAATGAATATTTTAATAATGGTACCCAAACTATTAATGTTATCTCCACCTCCACGGTAATATGATATGTGGGATGCGAAAACTTAGATATTATTTTTATTGTCTCTGTAGCACCACTTATATTTGGAGTTAGAATAATAATTTTTGCGATTTATTATACTTTTGTAGATTTTAGCGATTAAGTGTTGTTTTTGAATCGTATTTACCATAATTTTTTTTTTTTATGACCATCAATTTGTAACAATTTTTATTTAAAACGAGTATTGTGTGATAAGCTCTATAAATTGTACCTCAAATACAGACCCGTAGTTAGGGGGGGAGGAGAAGAGGGGGCTTTGCCATCCCTAAACCCAATCTTTGAATCCTTTGAGAATATTAAAAATATTAGAAAAACTTTTAGGTAGCTTTTGTGTCTTTTCATCAAAGGTTCTCAGTGTTTTTGAGACCACGACCCCCTCCTATGTTCATCGTTTAATTATATAAATTATTAAATTATATAAATTATGTAAATTTCCAAAATATTCTATTACACATGGATATTTGATGGAAAATAATTACAGTTGTGTTCATTTAACGAGATATCAGTGTAAATTAAATAAAAATTGCATAAATATTGTTTTATAATATGCATATATAATGCTCCCTTTAAAATTTTGGTTTGCCCCACCTAAAAATTTGGTCTGGCTACGGGCCTGCTCAAAATACCATATAAAAAATGATTTTTTTGTAGAACGTTGCGCAGACCTGCTCCGCGGAAGTACAAAAAAGCGTGTGATGCGATGGGAAAATTTAGAACATTTCAATGTCTGACGTATATCAGCTGTGCAATGTGAACTATCCGTTCGGGTCAGGTTACATTATTCAGGTCATAAGTTCCACTTATCAGTCGTCGTCGGTTTATCGATAAACGTTTTAATAAAATACGTACAATGCATCGTCGGTCGGATCATAATGCATCATAAATTCGTAATTAATAATAATATATGCCGCGGCGGAAATCGTTTAAAGAGAAGCGACGAGACGAACTTTGTATTAGACTTTTTTTAGACGCGACGAAAAACGAAAAAAAAAAAAAACACACACCAGTTTAATTCCCCGTCTTTATTGTTATTATTATTTTCCATTACAGCCACTTTTTCGACCACGTGAAATTAGAATCCGATAAACGCAGGTAACAATAATAAAAATTATTGTTACGATAATAATAGGTAATTGAATATTTATTTTTTAAGATTCTGAACGAACAGAAAAAGCTAGTGTTTTTACAATGATGTTTATTTTTTTTCTGTATACAGTTTTTTGTATGGAAATACTTGTCCAAGATGGTACTTTAAAGAGGTCATTTTTTGAATTTCTCAATAATTCTTCAATTTATTTTTTTGGAAAAAACTACCCAAAATTCGGCGAAAACGACTCGGAAACCATTATATGAAAATTTAAACATAGATAGAAAATAATATAAGAAAGATTTTGGCGCAAGAAAATTTTGGAAATGTGAAAAATGTTTCATTTATTTTTTATATTATTAAATATCTTTGTTCAGAATCGTTTTATTGAAGAAATGATTTATCGTTTCTTTAAAATTCAATACACCCTTTTTCAGGGATGGGTCGAACATTAATTTTTTCGAACTTAAACTATCATTTTTTCTCGAACTGTTCGGACTCGAATTCGAACTTGAATCTGAATTTTATTCGAACTACTTTCGAACTTTAAAAAAATTAAAACATTTGAGAATCTATCCATAATTATTAATTTGAAAAGGAAAAATATAATGGTGGTAAAATTTTAAGTTAATGTTTAAAAGTTTTAAATGTTTTAAATGCTTTAAAATACTCTTAGGTTTCAATTATTGTTAAACTTTTAAATAAACATTTTAAAAACAAGTAAAAGTAAAAATTTCAGAAAAAAAAAATCTCCGATTAAACCGTTCGAACATTTTAACATACACTTAATTAGTACTATTCGAATTGTTCGAGTTCGAATTCGAACTGACTTTTCTCTCGAACTTCGAACCGTTCGGATTTCTTAAAGTTCGAGGTGTTCGAAGAGGTGTTTGAGAACCCATCCATTATTTATTTATTTTTTTTTTGAGTTTTCGTTGTCGTCGGTCGACACCGACGGACGACAACTGCTGCTGTGCGGTCAGTGGCTGGATCAATTTTCATTTTCATATATATTTTTTTTTAATATAGACATAATATTATATTTATAGTATATTATAATATTATTACATCAGTACGTCGTGTCTGCACATCGATGGTAAACACACCATATATAATTATGTATTTTATACTAATAATAATAATAATCAATGGTGAACACGCCGCCGCCGGAGTCTTTTCCGCCGAGATTAAAATATAAAAAAATAATCATAATATTAATAAAATTATTATAGTTACACACACACACACTCACACACGATATCGTTCATTCGACACTCGAAATTCATTACTTATTATCGTTTCCGCGTGTGTTGTTTTCGTTTTTTTCTTTTTTTTTTTTTTTTTTTTAACGCCTCATTTCACGTAGTACTAATGTTGTTATAAAAATATCTGACGTAGGATTTATATTATGTGCAGTGTTCGGTTCGTATTATAATAATGTTATATTCGTTGTATCACGGAGACGTCACGTCACACAATATCGTGTGTTCCCCGAGCAACGAATTTTCTCAATTATTATTAATATGTAATTATATCTAGTGTGTGTGTGTGTGTGTGTGTGCGTATAGCTGCACCTCAGTGCAGTGCCGATTCCGAGGATTCGTGCGAGGCTTTGGGCATGATGTTCTGAAAAAAAAAAAAAAACAAAAAAAATTCCAAAAATTCCAATGTTATCACGGATATAGATATAAATAACTCGAGATATAGGTTAGAACAGTATTTGTGTGTGGACACAAGATCTCACGTGATCTGGGAGATTCGTAATGATTTCTACAACACCAGCTGCTGAATAACTGTGAAATCGACATTGAAAAAAAAAATAAATGTATTTCAGTCGGCATTTTTTAGATTTTGAACGAAGTGAAGAAGCTAGTGTTTTTACAATGATGTTTATTTTTTCTTCATTTTTTTTTTCTGTGTACAACTTTTCGTATAGAAATACTTGTCCAAAAGTTTCGATCAGTAACTTTTTGAAACCGGATTTGCCTCTAGATTGTACTTTAGAGATGTCATTTTTTGAATTTTTCAATTCTTCAATTTTTTTTTTTTTTTTGAAAAAACTACCCAAGATTTTGTAAAAAACGTCTCGGAAACCATCATTTTTTGATCCGAACTATATGAAAATTTAAACACAGATAGAAAATCATGTAAGATAGATTTTGGCGCAAGAAAATTTTGAAAATGTGCAAAAAAAAAATTTGGACATTTTTCTAACATTTTTTTTTCTCATTTATTTTTTTGTATTATTAACTTTCCTCGTTCAGAATCGTTTTATTGAAGAAATGATTTATCGTTTCTTTAAAATTCAATACACCCGTCAAGAGAATTCCACCCGTCGTGTGAAGAACACTCATGGTGCGAAGTATGTCTGGCTTTTTCTTATATATGATTTTTTGTAATTATTTAATTAACATACGTCTTAGATGAGCGTCGACGGACTGTCAATTGAAAAATATTTCGGTTGAATTTTATTCGTGCGCGGCGAGTATACGTATACTAATTTTATGACCTCAGTTTTTTTTTATTGCTCGTTAAACCAATTAAATTCCAAAGCTGACGGCTAAAAACGAATCAAATATTTTTACATTGATGAAAATCGTTTAAACATTGGCGCCAGCGTGTCATTTAACTCGCGCGTGCGTGTCACCCTTTGACACTCGTGACACGAGTTCGTCCGTCCCTGAGCTTAAACTCTCTATATATATATGTTGAAGAGCAGCCTGTAGACGAGACGTGATTTTTTTTTACTCGTTCGACTCTGATAATACCCGATTTGAAAAATATCAAAAAAAAAAAAAAATTGCTCGAAGACACATCAGAGGCGTTATCATTTCAAAATTCGGTATGGCGGGAAAAATTAAAAAAAGCCGGACATACTTCGCACGATGGGTTTTCTTCGCACGACGGGTGGGATTTAAAAAAAAAATAAACATCATTGTAAAAACACTTGCTTCTTCACTTCGTTCAGAATCTAAAAATTATGTGTCTTAAATATTGAATAATTTTAGATTCCGTGTGGAACGAAGAAATCTTGTGTTTTTACAATGATGTGAATTTTTACGTGTACACCATTTTGTACAGAAATACTGGTCCATGAGTTTCGACTATCAATTTTTTGAATAAGAATTTACCTCGAGAAGGTACACTTAGAAATTAAATCATTTTCCGAAAATCTTAATACATTTTTTGGAAAATTTAATCCAAACTTTGGGGAAATTTATGTGCAGATAGTCAATAATATGAATAATATTTCGGCGAAAGAAAATTTTTAATAAATGTGAAATCATTATTTTTTCATTAAAAAAAAAAAAAAAATGTTTTTCTATCTGGTCGAGTAGAATATATAATATATATATCTTTTTTTTTTTTTTTTACAGATAATTATAAATTTTATCATTTTCAAGTAAAATAAAATGTTGTCTTGTACAAACTGAAGCTCAAAATCGTTTTATTGAAAAAATTCATTCATTGTTTCTTTGAAATTTTACACACCTACCAAATCCCACCCGAGGAGCGAAGACTGCCCATACTGCTAAAATCGAATTTTTTTATTTACATACATATTCAAGGAAATAAAATTGTGATAACGTGTCATTTATTCACGTACTATAAAAAAAAAAATCGCTTTATGAAATTTGATAGCTGAATATAATATATATTATATTAGATATTGTGTGTAAACAATTATTTTCGCATAACAAACAAAACGAATTACAGTTCTCTGAAAGAATAAAATCAAAAGTATGAATTAAAATTTGCTTTTTTAAAAGTTTCTAAAAAATTTCAACTGGTCAATGCAAACATTAAATGTTTTATCTCTGCCTCGGACACGTTGACAGTAAAAAATTTATATAAATTAGTTTTTAATCGGTTAGGCACGAAAACAATTATGTACAATTTCCTCTTACACTACTTTAATACATATAGTTTCGCGTTAAAATGTACCCTGTCGAACGGTGGCCATCACATTTCACGTTACCTTGGTTATTTGAAAAAAAAAAAAAATAAGTATTTTTTTTTTTTTTTTTACCAATATTTTTATGGGTTAATTTCATCGAACAAGGATACCGCGGATAATGTAATCAATATTGTGTAACTTTACACGTGTCGGGTGTGATTCGGTTTTTTAGTTTTTAATCGCTGTGCAAGTGAAAATTTAGTTTTTGAAATGCGCACGTGTTTATCTATACGAAATTAATTTTCTTATCTATAGGTATTGAATTTAAAATTTTTTTTTTTAATACATCAATGTACAGTGATTAATATTGTTACTTAAATAATGTATTTTTGTTTTACACACGCGGTGAATCACAAATATTTGAGTACGAATATCGGAATTCATATTAGTTCTTTTTTTTTCAATTGTTTGGGAATCCCCGAACTAGTAGGCCCTCACAAAATGTCCTCGGTACTGCATCGACCGCAAGAGATGATCCAGAAAACTATATACGATCGATGCACTGTAATCAATTATAGATTCTATTAAGTTGTAATTAATTTTTATTCATTATTCATCATCAACTATATTCTATAAAAATAATTTATTTATTTAGCAAAAACGAAATAAAATTTACACTAATATATTCGTAGCAATATGTAGGACAAATTTTTTTGCAACTCCTCTTTAACCATAAGCTTGTTTGGGGGGGAGGGGTATATAAGTTTGAGTATAGTACAAAAGACAATAAAGATAAACAAATTAATAATATAATCGCAGTAAAAATTAGTAAAAATCGTAAAACAAAAACTAAGAAAATAAATAATATTTCAATTAAAAAAACATAAAAATCACAAAAACTTATTTACATTAAACTTACTATAACAAATCTACATGTATGTGAAATCTAACGTTTTCAAAAATGATTTAAATCTATTTAATTTAAATGCTGTAAGCATGAAGCCGGTAACTTTTACTTTTATCGACACGATATTAATATATTTTTATCATTCAATACAAACTTAAATTATTATAACAGAACTAGCCGCGTTGAAAATCCACTCGTTTATAAAAATTTATTTTTGAAAAACGAATAAGTCAAAATGTGTGGATCATTATTTTTATTCGTGTAAACCTTTTTCGATTTTGAAAATAATATTAATTTAACTCAATATTTTTAATGCGTTCATGGAACAGCGTAAGTATAAATAATTATGAATACTGGCCAATAGTGCTCCTAGGAGGGGGGAGGGAGAGTCAGGGAGGACGTAAAAATACAAAAATACAAAAAAACAATACATTTTTTATTTCTTCTCTATAGTGAAAAACTTTTTTGTTCTAGAGAATTTCCCATTATAATATTAATAAAGATCCATAAAATCAAACCGACAACCTGTGTCGCCTACAACATTCTATATTATAATAGTCGTGTCCATCCGCGAACGACGTTTGGCAAGGGGGGAGGGGGAGGGCGGGTGAGGTGGTGGATTACATTTTTCGTAAGTGATAATAATAATTATTATTATTCGATAAATCATCATTATATTATACGGTTTCGTTTTCGCAACAAGCGCCATTAGAGCGCGAGTCGCATTTTTATATTATTCAAATAATATGCAAAGTCATGATCCTTGGACGGGGTGTGGGATATAAAATCGCATATTTAAAAACAAATATCACTCGCCATTTAGCCAGCCGATATATTATAATATGCTAAGTGTCACGGCCTCTCCACAAAACGTTTAAGGACGGCGTCTGCGATTCCAATGTCTCTGACCTACCGTCATAAATTCCTAGTCACGGCACCGAGTAAAAAAAAAAAAAAAAAAAAAACTGTATTACATTATTATATTTACACGATTTGAATAAAAAATAATAAAAAAAAAAAAACGTCTAATATTATTATTATATAAAAACGAATGTTACCGCGCAGCTGCTACTGATAATAATCTTCTCGTAACACCAATATAATATACGTTATTACAATGACAATAATAATTATAATTATTATAATACTTGGTTGCTAATATTATAATGTATAATCGTGTTTGTACTCTTTGTTGTTGTTGTCGTCGTCGTCGTCGTCGTGTCATCGAAAGCGAAACGAAAGCAAAAAGCTAAAATCGCCAAAATATTTTAGGAGGTCTTATTTTTGAGTTCGGTCGAAATTGCTAATCCCAACCCCCCCCCTCCTTTTTTTATGTACGAACGTAACGGTCGTCACCCTATATTATTATATACGGACGGCGTTCGCATACGTTTTGTGTACGGCGGAAAAACCGGGGTAGGTCGACGGGGTCACCCGGGGTCGGCGGAAGGCTTAGGGGGGGGGGGGTTGGAGACTGATTGATGGCCGAACGATTCGGTCGGACGACGGTCGGCACTTGCAGCTACGACGATTTTGACTTATTCGTGGTCCATTTACCAGCTTCGTGCCGAGTGGGGTGACCCACGTGTGATAATATAATACCGGGCACCCGTGCAATTTCGACGGGGAGGCGCATTTATCACACGGCGGTGACGGATCGGGCTTACGCCGCCGCGGGGATATGGACATACAACAGAGACAGATAGAAAAAAAAAAATGGTTCATAGATCTCGGATTTACATGTTTCGAAAAGAAGGGACACGTGGGGGAGGAGGGGAGGGCGGATAGAGATGTGGTGTCGTCGTAGTCACGTGGTCGGTCCGAGACAAACGGCTTTTTTCCTTTTCGCTCTTCCCGTCCTGCGTCCCGCGGCGGATGACGTGAGACGGATTGTCGTCGTCGAGGTCGTTTAACCTTCCCCGCCAAACGAAGGGGTGGAACTACAGATATATATATATATATATATACTATAGTATCACCACCGCAGACTACACTGCAACAGAGTCGACACGAAGATGGTCAAAAAAAAAAAAAAAAATAATAAATAACAGTACTTTTAGGGGAAACGGTCAGATGTATTTTCTTTCCACCGTAGTATCAATCGATCAAAAGAAATGTGATAAGGAATTTGAAAAAAAAAACACATTTGAATTCATCGTAAATTCTCTTTTTTATCTTGCCACCCCGAATTCCAAAGAGCAGAATAAAACAAACTAAAAATGTATAGAACAAACAAAAGCGAAATTTCGCAAATCCTTAGTAAAAGATTTTAGCACGTTTGAAAATAGTACCTGTATCGGCTACACATGACAGAAAACAAAAAAAAAATCAAAATTTGTTTAAAATCTTAAAATCTATTTTGATTATTAAACGTTATAGATTTCATTCTTAATTTATTTAAAAGATGATGTTTTTTAAAATAGATTTACATTTATATGGAAATAGTACAATAATATGAGGCGTCTAGTTTCAAAACCAGAGCTATAAGCAATTTTCGAATATTTTCAGAAAAAACAGAAAACGAAAATAACGTAAAATACTTGGTCCATAATTTTATAATAAATATGAAATCAAAGCTTTGAATGGTGCACGTCATATTGTATGTGAAAATATATTTTTGTAAAAATATTATTACAAGAGTTAAATAAATTTATAGTTTTGAAATTGCTGGTTTTGTTGTGAATTTGGCTGTTTTTGGAACAAATAATTAAATTTTTTTTTTCACTTATGGCTGGTTTTGAAATTGACTTTTGAGATAGGTGATTTTGAAACAAACACTGTAGAATTTTAGAAATACAAAACATTTTGAATTTTATGCATACAATAATTACCTAATAGTAAAAAATAATAACCAAATAGAACTTAATTATAGTTAATACGTGTTAATTTCATGAAAATTGAAAAAATTTGAGTACTATTACCAGAGCAGATAAAAACATGTGTTTAATTATGGCTTGATTTGAAATAAACGCATCGTTAAATGGCTGGTTTTTAAACTAACCACAATATTTTCTGTCCTCGTTTAATATCGATTATAGCCTTATTTGATGTTCAATATTTTCACCGACTATGTAATACAGTGTGAATATTTGGAAAATTAAAAAAAAAAATCCATTTCGAAAAAATTATCTTTTAGCTGATTTCGAAACTAGACGCCTCATATATAAGCGAAGCTACTTTTTTTTTATATATGTATAATTAACTTTTTTAGACGACGTGAACACTAACTATATAAAGAACTGTATAATACAGATCATCTTATTCTAACGATGCTAACGTAATATACGATTTGTGATTATTATAACAACGAACTTGATCACATAATAATATAATATAGGTTAAGTACTCACAAGTACTGTGTGTGTGTGTGTGTGTTAACGCGTAAACATTTCATTGGAGAGTAGGCATTTTATTATTAGAGAAATAAAAAGAAGCGTAGTAACAGAATATATATATATATATATATATGTGTATTCTAATCGCGTTCAAGGTACAAAATTATAATAAAATTGTTGCGTAGTTTGGGAATAACGCATTCGATACATCGCAGTGTACTATGTAATATATTTTGTATAATATTATAATTAATTATATATAAAAATCCGTGAATATAAATAGGGTAATGGCGTGTGTCGCGGGCAGGTCAACGTTTCTGATTTGCAAATTAAACATAACAATTTATATAAGCAGATAATAGCACTATTATTATTTACACGTATATGCGGCTATTATTGAAATGTACAAACAATAATTAATTATTGTCATTTGGACTGGTTATGTTTAAATCGTGTTTTTCTCACGTCCGTGCGCTATCAATATTGTACTAACGGGTTGTGCATAATAATCTGAATCGAATTTATGTAGATGTGAAAAGTTGATCATTGATAATATGCGTATTACTATTTTATCATTATTGATACGCCGTTACACGTGTTTCACGTTTATTTCTAAATGAAAAATAATATATTGTAGTAAGCAGGGGCGTATTAAATGGAGGGGCACGAGGGGCCCCTGCCCCCTCCATTCACTTTAAATAAAAAATTTTTTGACATCATACATTTTATTAGAGACATAGTAATTAGGCGTTATGTTTCAGTAAAACACATTGTTTCATGTTTATTTTAGATTCTTAGTAAAGCGATTCATGCTTTAACAATAATGTTTATTTTTTCTGTTAACATTTTTTTTTTTTTTTTATATAGAGAAGCTAGTCTAAAAGTTTTGATCAACAACTTTATGAATCGGTATTTGCTCCCAGATGGTAAATTAGAGAGGTAATTTTTTGAATCCTATCAAAATTTGGAAAAAACCTTTGAAACTTTTTTTTTATTTAAACTCCATGAAAATGTAAGTAAAAATTGACATTTATGTAAAAAATATTTTTCAAAAAGAAATTTTTGATATGTTAAAAAAAAAAGGTTGTAATTTTTTCTCTAACACTTTTTTTCTTATTCAAAAATGTTTTTCCTGTTCTTAATCAATAGGGGGATATAAATCTAGCCGAGTAAAAAATAATTTTTTTTTGTTGTTGTAATAATATCATCTAATCTCTATAATTTCTAAGTAAAATTGACTTGTATGAATCAAAACTCCGCTCAGAATAATTTTACTGAAAATTGAAGTTATTGTTTCTGTAAAATTTAATAAACCCATCAAATCTCACTCGAGGATCAAAGAATACCCATAGTGCGAAATATGTCCAGTTTTTTGTTTGTGCTCCTCCCATTAGACATTTCTAAATACGCCCCTGGTAGTAAGTGCTGTAAATAAGGGGCTCGAGGGGGGGGGTCGCACTCGTGACCCTCGTGCGAAGAATAAAATACGTCTCCGATACAACGATTTGTCAGTGTAAAACGTGCGCGAAATAGCGAGGGAGTACCTGCGATATGCGCGAATTCGTGTAAAAATAATAAAAAAACTTTTTGGAGAGCCGAAGAGTTGGACGGCTGCGGAACTGCGACTGTTGGTTTTTTTCTGTTTTCTAAAGAAGTTTTTACCGCGGAAGCATAATAATAGAAAAAAAAAAAAAAACAAAACGCGAACATTATTTTCATTGGTTTTATTTTATATCATTATTATATCTGAGTGAAAGGAGAAATATGAGTGACATTAAAATTTTAAACGTTCACAAGATCCGGGTACTACCTTGCTCCTGTGAGAAGAAATTACTAGGATGATTACCCTCTGAGGAGAGCTATGTCTTTGGTTAATAATCAAACTAGTTAAAAGTTATTCTAATTTTAGAATAGCTAGTGTTTTTACAATGATGTTTATTTTTTTTTTCTGTGTACAACTTTTCGTATAGAAATACTTGTCCAAAAGTTTCGATCAATAAATTTTTGAAACCGGATTTGCCTCTAGATTGTACTTTGAAGAGGTAATTTTTTGAATTTTTCAATTCTTTGATTTTTTTTTTTTTTGGGAAAAAACAACCCAAAATTTGACAAAAA
>JAIPRM010006397.1:0-18757 GCA_025469315.1 Stegophylla sp. TES_Ste_2020 | reverse complement strand
GAATTTAGTCGAATAATAATAATTAGTCGAATAATAAAAATAAGTCTAATAATAATAATTAGTCGAATAATAATAATTAGTCGAATAATAAAAATGAGTCGAATAATAATAATTAGTCGAATAATAAAAATATTCGAGTAACTAATTAGTCATAAGGTGTACTACCGACTAAGTCGGTAGTAATTAGTCGTTTCTGCCCATCACTAGTCCAAATACATGGCAATATAAATTATAATTATATATCCGTAGAGATTGGAAAACCTATTTCGTCCGTCATTCACGTGCGTCGTCAGTCATAGTGGCGACAGCGGCGGCGGCGGTGTCATCCGGATCTACGTGTCCGTCTCACGAGTCGATCTCGTCCAAGCGACTAACTGCGGCTGCGGCGCGCAATTATTGTTACACAGTTTAAAAATATAAAGTAAAGCGAAGTGAAGTAAAATATATTTATTATTTTTTTCATTAATACAATATTTTTCCCAATTTTTTCGACTACATTCCACATAATTCCCAACTTGCCGACTGGATCCAAAAGGCCAAATTTTCCGACTGAAACTTCTAAAAATAATCGAAGTGAAACGATGCTATACCCCTCCACGCCCCCTCTAAATTCGGCCCTGCTAGTACTATCATGTAAAACAGCAACTGTCACACTGCGGCAGATTTCAAATCGCTACACATTCCAAACCAAGTGTGAGCAGCGAATTTCTTTTACATGTTCGTAATCAACACGAAGTTTACAATAGATTAAAAATAAATAAATCGGTATGGTACTGAACTCTATCTATCTCAGTATTTGTTTAGTGAACATTGCTTATATAAATTATACTCAGTATACTTTATAAGTAGATATTTCATATTTATTTCGGTTAGTTAATTATACAATAACGTCAAATAAAAATTCAAACTCTATGCAACTCCAAGTTTCAAAAATCATTCGTAAAAAATATGATCATGATTTTTCAGATGCACTGGGCCCCGGCCTTAGGACGGCCCTAATTTTATGGAGTACATGAATTAGGTTTAGCCATTTAGAGTTGCCCAGGAGACATCACGTGGAGGTTATCTAGAGAATGTCTCCCAAAATTTTTTTTACGTTATGGTAAAGGTCTGATGTAAAAATAATAATTATTAAAATTATTACTAAATTAGCTTGATTTTAACTTAAAATATTGTGTTTTTTTTTTCCTTTTTATCGTAAATATTTTAAGAATGGTAAACCAAAAACACACTTAAGACAGTCAGTCACTCATATCATTATATCGTTACTTAACCTTTAACGGCCCAAACTGTTGAATTTCACGCAACCGACTTGGCGCTAAGCGTTTAAAATTATTTCAAGTGATTAAATATCCCGGGACCCAACTCGCGTTTTCCCAATAATCGTGTTCAGCTCCTTCGCACGTCCAAAACATTGGTGTCGATGTGACATATTTTGGAATATTATTTTTTATTACCTACTGTTGTTGTCGTTGTCGTTGTCGTTGTCGCGTTCTGTCAGGGCGACAACGTTTGGACGAAGAAACTGTACGAGCGACTGATGGCCAGCGGGAAAATCTACATGGTCACCGCCACCGTCCGGTCGAAACTGGT
Organism: Stegophylla sp. TES_Ste_2020; assembly: GCA_025469315.1. Lineage (NCBI taxonomy): Eukaryota > Metazoa > Arthropoda > Insecta > Hemiptera > Aphididae > Stegophylla > Stegophylla sp. TES_Ste_2020. The sequence continues at coordinate 17,164 of JAIPRM010006397.1, read as the reverse complement.
CATACGGTTCGTGGTCTGCAGCCGTCTGACCGAGGCGACGGACGTGGAGTTCGCGTGGAAAGAGATATGCGCGCAGGCCGACCGGGCGATCGTCGACACCGTTCGCACGGACCCGGCGTCGTGCGCGGACATAAAGATTATCGATTTCATCGCCGACACGTTGGTCACCGCGAACGGCATCGCCGACGTGTGCAGGCCGCCGATCAAACAGGACCAACACGTCGTCTGCAACAAGTCTCTGACACAAGGATAGACACATTCGATACGATAATATTATTAATTATTATTATTATTATTGTTATTATCATTGTCATGTTGTATATATTATCGGAGGCGCGCGACCGGCGAGAACGTCTCGGAACCGTTTTTGTTCGATTACATAACATTAATTAACTACCACCCGCAGGCGCGCATCTCGAAAACCAGTTATTGCGATGGAAAATAAAAAAAATTATTGTCTTTTTCCAAAATCGAGACAACTTCTCCTCGAATCTTTTCAAATAAATAAATCATAAAATAATAAATAATTTTGTTTGATTTAAAATTAATTTCAAAATGAGTAGTTTCTGGAGTGTGGTCTTATCAACCGTGTGACTATGCCATATTCAAAAATAAACCAAACGAATACTGAACATAATATTGATTATGATACTAACAGACACCACACTGATTATTAATTGTTATTATTAAACGTTGTAATTAAACGACGGCTTTCGAGTAATGTTTGGGATTTTAAATATTTTCATACACTTAAACAAAAACACAAACTTAATTCAAATAAGTTCACTAATCGCCCTCATTTGATAACTGACGGGAGACTGCTCACATGACCTTGATAAAGATCCATTATTTAGTGTCATTTATGTGAAAATATAAACTGATAATTAGCCCAAAAATATAATACAATATTTAACGCTAGAATATAAACAAAAAAAAAAATCACGAAAACATGCCAAAATTATTTAAAATGAAAATGTAACGAAATTACGATCAAAATTAAAATTACTGATCTGACCAAGGTAGACTTACACTACACGGTGAAGTTAATAAGTAAAACAGCAATATGACTATTATTTAGAAAACATTTTGAGTAGGACGCTGTATTGCTATTCTCCATTTTTTTTTTTCAATATTTGGTAAACGACACCGATAAAATGTTAAAAATTTTCCTTAAAATTCCAGTCGAGATCGTCACCAATTCCGAGCCCTGGAAAATATATTTATTTGTAATTTTTCATCATTTTATCTCCAAATTTATACTTACAATGCAAATTGAATTGTAAATCAAATTCAAAGCGAAAATATGATCTGAGAAATTTTACAGAAGTAGTTTCAAAAACGTCGAAATGTTACCTTAAAAATATATAGCATCGTTTCACGAAATCCCTAGCTTCTCAAGCAACGATGACTATTGCATGTTATTATTACACAAGTGAGTCGGAAATTATTATATTTTATAGTATTGTATCTACTTCTCTTTTGCTCGTGTATCCCATGTATACATAATATCTTCAGTTGCGCCTCTGTATAATATGATCGTGATGTACAAAATGCAGAACACGTAGATTATTATAATGATATGTTTTAATATATTTATAATATATTTAATTTAAAATTTTTATCTATAGCTTAATATGTTGTAATAATTGTTATTATTATCGTAGTCGTTCGTATTACAATGTAATTTATTAAATGATTTCTATCAAATTCGTCGTGAATTTTTGATTTTATATAATAGGATTTAATTGTATGGTCATTTATGATTGCACAACATTTAATATTGTTCGTAAAATCGAAACGAAATGTACATACTTATACCTATATAAAAAATATTATGATTTTGTAATTGATGAGTCGGTAGCTGTTACATAGATATAAAAATAGAATTTATATTTTACTACGTTTTTTTGTCAAAATTGTATAACATTTGATTATTGATTATATTATAATGATAAGATATTTGCTATTGCAAGTTTCCATAACGGTGACCATCAATGTGATATTTTTGAAGCGGGTGGCAGAGGTTTGGTTTGGCTGATTTTATACTTAGGTGCCTAGAAAAGGGAAAACGTTACAAACTGAAATATCGAGTAATAAGGAACTCAATGGTTTAATTTATTTCAAATACTACGTTGAGACGTTGAGAATATAAATTGTAAAAAGTTTAACAAGTAATAAAAAAAAATGTGTTCTTTACGGTGGAATTTCGGATGGTGTTTGAATGTTAATGGCACGCATAACTCTTAATTAAATCATTTAATCTTCTTAAATAATTTATTGGTGAGACATCACCTGAGTTCTGTGGGATTTATTAGTGTGACTTATGTATTTTTTTTCAGTTACATTTGTTTTTAGTTAGTTTTACAGTTTTTTTTTTAATCTTCAATGTTAAAATTCACAATTAGTGTAAAATTTTAAGTTTTTAGACCCAGTAGTTAAAGTCGTGCATTGATACCTCAGTATATCCTCTTAAATATCATGAATATATAGATAAAACTTAAAATAAAATATAGATTTCGAGTCCAAAAGTTCAAAAAAAAAGCCTTAAAAAGTAAAAAAAAAATTACCTTAAAATAAGACATTACCAAAAGGTCTTAAAAAGAGTTTCTTATTCTCATTTAAAATTGCTAAAAACGAATTTGTGATAAAGTTAGCACCGTAAACTTTGGAAAATAATGTAAAAATCGTTTTGTCTGGACATTTTTTATGTTGACACAATAATAATATGATTATTACTAATTATTATTCGATATCTGGAATTAACTATAATAATGTGTGCATCTTAATGATTCCACCACCGTAATCGTTTAGGAAATAATAACGACAATAATATACATTGTATTCGTAGTTTTACCTAAACATAATTATAATATAATGCACAGTACAGTTGTTTGCTGGCGACAGACGACAGCGGAGTGTGCTCGTTTTGTGCGCGTGGTTGATTTTAATTAAAAGCGTTTCGGGATTGCTGCTGTTGCTGCAGGAGACGCAGATAATATTATTCCGCGCAGACATTTCCAAAGGATTTATTATTATTATTATTATTATTATTATTATTATTACTATTATTTGTCGGTGGACAGTGACGAAAAGGAATCATAATAATAATAATATTAAATAAAAAAAAAAAAAAAAAAAAAACTAAACGAAACGACCGTTTAAACGTAAACTCCGCGTCTTCGTTCCTCATCGGCATTACGCAAATCCTCAGCAGGATAGGTATATAATACGTCGCACGTATTACTCGGAAACGGGCGGAATCTTTCAAAAATTGATTTATAAATTCCCCGAAATAGGTCTTATACATTCAAAACGTGTTACTGTGTATTATATCTATAAATTTGAGTGAACAGCGTTGACGTTAAGCTCACCATTGATTCGGTAAAGTATTTTATATTTATAATAAATTACTAAATTATTATACGAACGGTAGTGCAGTTGATTTACCCGGGTTTTATTCCCTCCGCCACCGCATTGTATTCGACTTTCTCCGGGAGAACTAACTTAATCCTATCGGATTTCGCGTTTTTATTATTTAATATCTTTCTTCCGTACGACGGGGACCGACGCACGGAGGGGGGGGGAAAGTAATAAAATAAATTTAACTACACTATTATTATTATTATTATTATTATTCTTTTTTTCCACGCGAGTACGTGCCTTCAAAGGAAGTAGGATAAAGATGGGGTTTATAAACGACGACGCTGGAGATTTCTCATTTCGCTAAAACTTATCATCGTCGCTGTACGTCAAAAAAATGCAAAACTCGGCGGTTAACGTTCGGATAGAAATAAAATGCGTGCGATTTTTTCGCTTGTGTTACGCGGAATACTAGGTACGCTCGGCAAAAAGATATTCTCGGCATTTATCCCCATCCTCCCCCCTCTACCATCACGAGTAGATTTGGTCGTGATGTGCGGTGAAAAGTTTGTTTACGACGGCAAATTACATTGTCGAGTAGGACATTCGAGTAGGATTTACATTCTTACCCGCACTATACAGGGTGATTTTTTAAGCGTGCTTACCCCCATTTTTGGCCGTAAAAATGCAAAATTTGGGATTTTTTTTTTCCCGGAATGTTCAAGTTACTATAAAAACAATATTTTCCATAAATTATTTTTTTCATGTCACCTTAAGGGTGTCCTTTGAAGATGCAAACTTTCTTTTTTCAAATGTCTACCCCTTATTTTAATTACGGAATTATATTCGGGTTATTTTTCTGTGAATTTTGATGTATTGAAAATAAAATTTGAACGAGTAGTTTTTGAATTATTCAAATTTAAATGTTAAGGAAAATTGTTACTTGGGCACATATTTAGTTACGTACGTAGTTCGTAATTATTATAAATCTACTCAATTAACCAATAATCAGAAATAATTAGTCAAAATTTTCATAGATATCATGTCGTGTGTACGAGATTAAATTTTACATATACAAAATATTAATTAGTCAGGTCGTCTTATCTCATTTACCTATTAAGAATAAATTAAAATATGTGCCCCCCAAGTGACAATTTTCCTTAATATTTAAATTTGAATAATTAAAAAAATACTCGTTCAAATTTTAATTTCAGTACATCAAAATTCACAGAAAAATAACCCGAATATAATTCCGTGATTAAAATAGGGGGTAGGCATTTGAAAAAAGAAAGTTTGTATCTCCACAGGACACCCTTAAGATGACATGAAAAAAATGAGTTATGAAAAATATTGATTTTATAGTAGCGTGAACATCCCGGAAAAAAAAATCCCAAATTTCGCATTTTTACGGCCAAAATTGGGGGTGAGCACGCTTAAAAAATCATATTTCGTTTTCACGTAAACCACCGCGACCTGCGAAGGTCACATCGCCGTCAAGTTTCGGTGTGTCGGATTGAAAAAAAATTCCAATAGTAATGCTTGTTAATAATATTAATAATAATAATTGAGATCAGCACGAAAGTCTTCAGCACAATAACGTGGGAACACTGGCCAGCGCCTCTGAAAAACTTAGATTAAAACAACTTTAAAACAAAATATTCGTAATGAAATTCTGAAACTAAGTACCAGGTTTGTAAAGATCGGTTGAATTAATTTTATTTTGTGTTTTCGTTAAAGTGTGTAATTTTAGGAAAAAAAAAACTAATGAATTCCGCCATAATGCTAACTTTAAACGGTTATAGAGAAAAATATGACTTACGGTTTTCGAGATTTTATTTATTATTTATTATTAAATTATTTGTTTATTTTCGAGGCGTATAGTAATTATGGGAGTGGGGTCATATTATATTTTAAAGTCTTAATATTTAATGAAATAAAAACTTACAAAAAAAAAAAAAAAAAAAACGAGAAATTTACAATATTTTAAAAATTCTATACTTAACTCAAAATTGGTCAAACGGTTTTTGAATTTTTTATGAAGTGTTTTTGTGTCCATTTTTAGAAATAGGTGAAAGTTTAAAGTTTCTATCTCCATTATTTTTGAAGTTACGTTAAAAGAACAAATTTTTATTTTATGAAAATTCTCGTAATAGCATATTTTACTGTTTTGTATCAATTTTTCGGTAGTTTTCCTTTATGCATAGAAAAAGTATAGAAGTATTGAGAAATTTAAAAAATAACCTGTTTTAAGTATCACCTGGGTGTGATGTCGAATCTATAAAATTAGGTACTGAATGAAAATGTTGAATAAGTATTTCTGTACGAAAAAGTGTTCACTGTAGAATAATAAAAAATAAAAAAATAAGCATCATTGTAAAATCATAAGATTCTTTGCCTTGCACAGAGTTTAAAAGCAAAATCATGCACATTTAAATATATAAAATGGGAAAATGTTGTTTGAATGTAAAATAAAAATACTACTTTTGAAACGCCTAACCTAACATAACTCCCCCTCCTCAACACACACACACACACACACACTCAGAGAGTGTTTGCAGATAGAGAAAAATAAAATAAAAAATAAACATCATTGTAAAATTATAAGCTTTTTCGTTTTGCTCAGAATCTACAAATTCATCTTGGGAGGGGAGATATCCCCCATATCGCCCCCCCCCCCGTGAGAACGCCCATGGACGGTGGTATAGTCGGTGAATCACCTTAATTGTTTTGTAAGTGAATGTCGATAATGCGTTAATTGAATTTCCACACGAATGTCCAAAAAAAAACTTTTTCCCAAAAAAACACAAGCTTATTAGTGTTTTAAATGGTATATAAACAATAACACAATGACAACGGGATCGACAACGGGATGAACGCGAGCGCCCTGTACACAATGCGGCTCTGCGATATAATTTAATATCGTATTTTGTTCGGCGAGCCTAAAATCTAATATAACCGTTTAAAACTTTGACGATTTATGTCGTAACAGTTTATTATCTCGGCCGCAGCCCCGAGGGCGTCACAATGACATATATATATATATATATTCCTCGGAGAATACCGGCTCGGGGGGGGGGGTGGTTGACGTATCTGCGGCCGAGATGTACGTCAATTGTTTGCCCCGAAAACAGTTCGCTCGCCATATTTTGATAATGGAAATCGACGACTGTCGGCAATAATATCGTTGACGTCACGTGACAACGGCTCGCCTGATACGGTGGTACTTCCGAAGGGGGCGAGAAACACGTCACATTGTATTTGTGTTCGAGTACGAAATACGTTGGGAATATTGTGTACTCAAGGCAGTGTGTGAGCACCATGGGTTGTTTTTCAATCCTCGGATAAGGTACTCGAAGTCGGTGTGTCGAATTTTAAAGAAATCATTTCTTCGATAAAAAAAATTCTCTGTGCAGAGATTCTGTTCAATACAAGACAATTATGATTATCACCTTAAATTGTTTAATTAATATTGTTAGCAAATAGTTTAGTAACACAATAAATAGTGTCGATTTAATAATATTGTTAGTGAAACAGATTGGTTTCGCCTGATTTTGGCAATTAAAAATCTTTTTATGACTAAATTGGTTTTAATAAAACTTTAAATACAACTTAACTTATATTAAAGGTATATGAATAAATGTATACGTAATTTTGAACCCTTAAAAAAAGTAAATTGAAAATTTTATGAAAATAAATATTATCCATTTTTTCATTTTTTTTTTTCTTTTGTATTTTAAACGCTTTTTAAAAATTGTTCATCGAACCAATTTTTCTTAAATTTGAACATGGGTAGAAAAACACTTGTGTAATCTGTTATTAAAATAAGTTTTATTTAACGAGTTATTTTTCGAATGGAATGTGTTTCCTTGAAAATAAACATTGTAAAACCACTAAAGTTTCTTAGCTCCACTGGGAATCTGTAACAAGGTATTTCCAACACTTACAAAGTTCTCTATTTAGCCTAAAATGATAATTTTTATTTATTTTAACTATATTTTCAAGTCTGTATTAAAATTCTGTACATTGAAATATAAAAATAATTCGATTTATTTATAAGCACGCTTTTATAAAACTGTTCATTATGAAGATAATAAATTCAATAAATTACGATGTAGTAACGAAAATAAACCTGAAATTTTTTGGTTTAACAGTCATTTGAACTATAATTCTAATTTTAAATCCTTGTTTGAGCCAAATATTTAGTAAATTTTACCACTTCGCCGGTAGAAAAGTTCGTGAGAAACATATTGGCAGAAGAAATTTTTTCCAAATTATGAACTTTAAATTGTATAGGAAAAAAATCAAAAAAACTTACTAAAACGATTATAATTCTATATTAATTATTCTAAATAAAGTAGTCGTATTATTTTGAACATTTTATTTGAGTGCTTACAATTTACTGTTGTAATGGGTCAAAATTTCAAGTTTCAATTTCCCAGTACTCTTTGTTTTACATAAGTTTTCTAAAATTATAATCAAATCTTTATTGCAGTATTTGCCGATGATAACTGATGACAAACTAAATACAGTTTCAAATTAAAGTATTACACATACAGTTAAAAACCAAAGATATACTCATTGAATAGAATCGCCCTGTAATCACGAATATCGTAATACACTCAATAGGTAGGTGCAGACATGGTTTCTCGGAGTGATTGTGTTATTTTTTCTTTTTTTTTTTAATTCGCTTTTATTTATTCCGTTCAATAACGGACAACATAAACTACGTTATGGTAAAATACCCGATTCAATTATTGTTTTCATTCGGAACACAAACACACACACATATAACTATTATTGTTATAAATACCCGTCGGGAAATTAATTAAAACTCATTCACAACGCAGTTTTTTTTTTATGAATGTTTTATCGCGACTGTCACGTGAGATGAAGAAAAAACTGTTTTTTTTTTTTTTTTTTTTTTTGTCGATCGGGACTGCGCGAGTAAATACGTCATTATAGTATTTCAATATTTCATATTTCGGTATTTGAAATGTTCCAGATTCGATAATAAGTAAATTATATTCTGTCTGTGTAGATATAATGCTATTGGATTTACTTTAGAATATTATGTGACTCATATTATATTACGGAAATAAAAAACAGATTCCTAGCGATAATTTTCACAAATCCTTATTTATTGTCCTAGGTACTGATAATAGTGGTGTCACTATTTTTCACCAAAATTCACATTTTCCTTTCCCATAAAAATTCACCTTTCCATTTTCCATCAACACACGTTTCCACCAAATTATTTATTGTTTATTATCAAACACACAAATAATATTGTAGTCTACAGATATTTGGAATTTTTCAGTAGCTTTCCATAAAAAAAAAAAAAAAAAACGAGTACTTGAAAATTATAATCTTCATTTTTTTTATGGGGATTTTCACCAATAAAAATTATTTATACTATCATTATTAAATTCTAACAGACAATAATTTAAAATAAATTTGAGGCTCAACGTGAGAAATATGAATTTATTGTTTTAAATCAATATACATCAATACATAGCTTTTTTTACACAAATCGATATACCTAATTGGAATCCAACTGCATTTAAATTTTGAATGGCTCACAGAAACGATAATAAAACTTTTGCTTTTTGGTGCACCAAGATGCCAAATACGAAGATTTTTATTTTTATTTATTTTTAACTTTGAATTATCTTCGATAAGAGAACCCCGGAAAGACGGATTTCTGTTGTTCGGTCGCGATTGGTTTATTTATTTTTTTTAACTCGGAACGTTATCCGATTTTCAAGTAGACTAAAAGAAAAATAAAACATTCTTAGATACTAATAACGAATACTAATCTCGTGAACGTTGTTTGTTGAACAAATTAAATTGGCAATAGGTTACGTCATGGGACGTGTACGAGTTAAGTCTCGGGTATATGTTTGTCTACATCGAGACCGATGTACTGATTCGGGGGCAATGAAGAAATACGTTTGGACCGGCCATCAATATATCACCAACATAAATAATCTTAACGCATTTAATAATAATTGTAGTTAATGATAAAAATTGTGTTTTGATCGATCACAATAATGTTAATAATTGTCGATATGATTTAACCTAACCGAATTGATATTATCAATTACGAAAATAATATTTCATAATATCTCAAATGATTCAGTTTTTATGTTCCAAAATTCTAGAATATTGCGATGTGCATCAAATAGGTCAACAGTACCGTTGAAGCCGTTATATTATATCTAATATATAAGTCAATAGTGTTTTATTGTATCAAAACCTAACAATGGTTTTTATAATGTACATCCAAATATTTCTCAACTTATAAATGTGTTGTTCAAAGTTCAGTCGGAAAAATGTATTAAATGTTGAAGTCATAGAACAATTTTTTTTTTGAAAAATCTGTACATATTTTGAGCCATAGGTGTTCTCATCTCCTCGGGAGGGATATTCTTGGTGGGTGTTATACAATAAAATTTAAATAATTCAATCATTGATATTCAACACCCATTTAAATCGTTTTTGCATTTCAACTTCGTAAATATACGTACCTAATACAAAAAGGTAAAATCTTTTTAATAGATATATAATGTCAATCTACTCGTACTGTCATCTACTGAGTACTTCTCACATTAATATTTTTAACACCACCAACTGCGTGGACCGAACTTGTGCTTGACTGAAGTGATTAAATATATCTTTGACACAACTCGAGTAATACTACTCAAAAATTTTTTTGTTTTTCTTTGAGTGTTAAAATATATCTATCACGGTTATCGAGAGTGCGAGTTATTTCACGGTTTTGGATTTACGAATAGGGTCTCAGATTAATTGTCCAGAGGTACATGTACACTCCATAGTATGGAGTTATGTGTGTGCCCGATGGATACTACCAGAAATACTACCAGATGTGCGGTGACAGTCACTGTTGTTATGCTCAGAGGCTATAAAAAAAAAAAAAACAAAAAAAATTAAGAATATAATAATTATTAATATAGCCAATAATTTGAGTAATGTCAAAAGTAGTATAAACAGTTTTCAGATTGGGGAAGAATGGGTGATCTAGGGTTTTCAATAATTAAACGTCCACTCAAACTATGTAATTCATATAATATAAAAAATTATTAATAAGAGTGCTTACAAAATTTTATAAAATAGTAGAGGACTTCCATTCCCTTGCGCACCCCCTCAATTCGATCACTAAGTATTAAGAAACATTGTTTTTAATACATTGATAGTTTTAAATTTGCATTTGAATTTATTAAAAGCAAAACATTTTTATAGCTATTATAGCTATATGGGCTGAAAATTCTCGAGAACTTCTAACAACTTCTTTAGTACACGTTCTTTATCACTTAATTTTTTCGTTGGCATTATAATACATAATCTTGTAGACTTCTACTAAGACCGCAATAGAGATTACAATTTTGATTTTTGTTTTATTGAGCCAACAGTTCTCGTGTTACTTCATTGTCTCGTATCATCTGTAGTCATATTATCGTCTTCTTATCCTGTTTATTCCAGTGGTGGAGTAATATTCGAATGAAACTTTTTGAAAACGGCAAAAACAACTCTCTTCATGTTATTTCCTTATATCCCTTTTTATGCAGTAGTAGAAAAGAAAGTATTTCACCGGATTACGTACTTATCATAATATTATATATTTTTATACGTCTTGTATTCAACTGCTCCGTGCGTTTAAAGAAAAAAAATTGAACAATATATTATTATTGTTGTTGTTTTTTACTCAGTACATTATTATAATTATTATTATTTTCGTTTGTACCGCAACACTTGGATCTACCTTGTGTGAATAGAGGAAACAATGACCCCCTCCCTCCCTATTTTGGGCTTTCAATAGTATTACCGAGCGAAACACAATGACAACGCGGGAATACGATGCGGCCGGAACTGCGTGAAACATATTTTCCATTAAAAAAGTGTAAAATAAATAATGGCCGTCAAACACGTGTTCGCGTTCCCGACTCGCAAAGTCCTTTATTTATATACACTACGTACTATGATATATTATTATATTATTATTGCTCGTAATACCTTTACGCCGCGCCGACTAAAACAACAGCATGTGACATACCGTATAGGCGCAACTGTGCACACCAAACATGTCAAACACGCGGTGTTCATAATTTTGCCATCCCAAAGTATTGAAATATTATTATTTTACACAGGCATTCCATCTCCTCGGCTCGGCCAAGGATGTTGTAACATGTGCTATGTGGAAACAGTTTCTACATGCTGGATATTATAATGATATAGACACACATTAATGTTTACCTTTTTAGACAAGACACATTCTTTTTAAATAATTATTAATATGTATAGATAAATTATTAAAGTGTAAAATAATTCAATATTGTATTTTATTTCCAACAGAAGTCGCATTGTTAAACAACAAAATATCAACGAGTACTGCTAGCATTATTATTAAACCACTTAATTAAATACGAAATGAATAATTCAATCAGATTGTTCGATGCCTACCGACAAAGTATAAGATATTCATAGTTTAATAATTAAAGCAAGTAAATAATTCAAATTGGTTTATATTGTATATTACAAATTGTATTTCTACTCCTTTTTAAATTTGTTTTGATAGACTTGTTTTCGATTAAGTTTTTGTGATCCGAGTGATGGAAAAGGCATAATGTAAATTTAAACACTTATCTGGATAAATATATTGCCAATAAAATGTAATAAAATAAAAGTCATTAGTTTAGATATATATATATATTATATATGTATCTAAAATATAGTTTCTCAAACTCTGGGTCTCGAATCAATATTTTATTTAGTCAGTATTTCTATTTCGTGGGTCGCATAACATTTTTTGAAATATATTAATTCTAAAAAATGTATGTTTTTAATCGAATCCCGGTACCAAATGATACACTTGCATACACGTGTAAAATTATATTCATTACAAACCAATACATTAATAGGTAATGAAAGTAATAAATTGTTTTTGTTTTTTTAGAACTATTTTTTTATTCCATAAATGTAAAATCAATAAGTCATGATAGGTTTTCGGAGGCGAATTTGAGTCGCGGTCATAAAAAGATTGAGAACCACTGATCTAAAATATTGTCCATCGTTGCACGCGTATATATATATATGTATATAATATAAATACATTGAAACCTTTGAATTGAAAGAGATTACAGTTTGGAGCAGCTCGTGTATAAAATCGTGTAGTTTTTTTTATTGTAATAATATTTAGTTCGTTATTTAGCATTTATTTATTCCGAAAGTTAAATAGTAGCCGAACACGTACATTTCAAAACAATTAGATATTACGATGAAAATAATTAGCTGGGATTTTGGTCTGTTTTAAATAATAATTGTGGTTGTCAATGTGGATTAATAAACGAAATAATTGATAAATATTAAAGTTGCCCGTTTCACTTTTAGAGAAAACTTCATTTCACACTAATGTAATTATTTGAAATGTAATTATTTTCGTGTTTTTCAGCTGTTTACTCCAAAACAACAATAAAAATTTTCAGAATCAAGTCTAAAATTGTCCATTGTATTCTGTCAATACTGCCAGTCCCAACTTTACGTAGATAATAATGTGAAGCAGGATATTTTGCAATAGTCATGGAACAAAAATAAATTTAATGTGGATCATTATATAACATTAATTAATACGTAAAATAAAACGTTATACTCCTAAAATACCGAATAATGGTTATTAATTAATGCTTTTTATTTTACGAAATTTGTTTAAAGAGGTCTGGGATGAGAAATATTTCAAAAAATTAGTGGTGAATAATTTAAAAATGTTAGCTCCCTTGAAATTTTACTCTAGTTACGTTTATGTGAGTGGAATGAATATCAATAATTATGAAATTAATTTATTGCAGACATTTAACATCTTCGAAAATGTTAATTTCATAAATTTTTATAAACATTTTCGGTTTTTAGAACAAAAACTAGCTTCTGAAATTGATAGTATCGGTTTTAAAATGAAGTCGTTCTATTAATTCAGGGCAATCTAATGTATTGATTAGTAATATTTATAAAGATACTTTTAATCGAATAATGTATTTGATGGATTATGTAAAGAAATAAAATAAAATACATTTGCACGGAATTGTATTATTTTGTGTAACACATGGGTTTTCTTTGTACGTCATACGTTCAAATGTATATTACACACGTACGCATTTAGTTTTCGTTAATCGATCATAATTTTATAGCGTTTTATCTTGCCATTCGAATGTGGAACGCGATCGATCAAATCGCATAATAAACAGTTGTGTTTACTCTTTTCTTTTTTATACGCCTCGAGAGTCTGTGGAAAACTGGAAAATAGCATACGCCACTAATATATTATTATACTGTAGTTCAAGGGTGAATACAATAGGGATGAGAGGAAGGGTTCAAATTCCCCAATGACCTTTTTTCAAACATAATATTATTATGGCATAGGTACCATAGAACCTTTGGAATATAGCTATAACGAATTTTGTTGGTTTGAATTAAACACGACTGTTGTATGGGAAAAAAATATATATATATTTTAGAGCTATACCGATAGGCGAATTGCTGGTTTTCGAAAATAATTCCAATTATTTTAAACTTTGCCGAAATATTCATTTATTATAATTAATAGATTTTATGGATTTTTACAGAAAAAAAAAAAAAACAGATTACAATCGAGATTGATTAAATAATTCGTGAAATTCGTTTTTGATAATTGATAATATAACTATTGGCACAAGCATTGTTCTTGTAAAATTAAAAACTTTTTTTTTTTTTTTATTATTTATATTAAGCTCAATATATTACTATTTGCCACACAAGCAAATAAGAAGTTATTATTAAACCATAATTAGTGATAAACGGATAAATATTCCCTCACATTTGAACGATAGGTCGGACATCTCCTTGTCCTGTTCTAAAACAGTAAAAAACTTTCCCCTCTCCTGTTTAAAAATATGAACGAACTTCCCCTCCAGTTTAATTTGAAGTTGAAATTAATTAAAAACAAAATAAAATTGTTTTTTTTTTTAGCAAAAAAACGTTTTAACCCCAAATTATTTAAAAACATGATACGTCATTTTCGGGTTTGAATTTGTCCATAAATTACGTGGAACAAATTATTTGAAATTTTGGAAATTATTTATCGAATACGTTTTGGAAAAACTGTAAGAATTTTAAGAAATTTTGGAGAGTGAAAATAAACGCAAAAACTTTTTTTAATTTAGTCTCTGATCTACCGATGCTGTCCGATTATTATTAATTATAATCATCATTAAGGCTCGGAAGTTGTTGCATTTGCATGTTTTTTGTGAACAATTAGATTTATTGCTAGATAAGTTAGAAATTCATTTCATGACACTACGTAATAAATATTAAAAGTTTATAGTGCATATTTTTGCATATTTGGTGATTTTGTAGTTTTAAGTGCATATTTCTTAATTTTACAACTTTTTAGAGCACATTTAATGATAAAATTTGAAATTTGGAAATAAAAAAAACAAAATTAATTCATTTTTAGAGTTTTCATTAGATATTAAATGTATTACTGTACTTAGCCTGTGTTTCAAATCCATTTTTATGAATATTAGAAAATAAAAAAATAAATATAAGAAATAATGTACTTAGTTTTTCAAAGTATAAAAATTTACTAATGGTTAATAGTTTAAGATCTTTTAACTTTGAAAATAATTTTAAAATTATTTAGTGGTTCAATGCAACAATTTTTAAGGTAATTAAAAAGTTATACTTAAATAAATTAAATTAAAATATAATTAATTAGGTACTTAACGGTTTTTTTTATTTTTATTTATGTTTTTCAAATATATATTTATATATATATATATAATTTAATGGAAAAATTTTAAAAGAAAATTAATTTAATTTATGAAACGTTTTTTAAGCAATTATTTTATTTTGTATATTTCGTATTTCTGAAAATGTAAGTTGATTTTACATTTTTATCATACTTTTTTGAGATTATCTACGAAGCTTCATTAAATCTATCTACTCAAGAGTATTTTAGTATGGGCATTGATTAATAAAATACTTGTAATTATGAAAAATTTGTTTGATAAAAAAAAAAAAATGCATATTTTTAATATTTTTAGAGCATAATAATTGTACTTTTTTAAGCGCAGAAGTGCATGCATATCAGCATATCTAGTACTTTTTAAGAGCATTAAGTTCCGAGCCTTAATCATCATTAATAAAACCCTGTATGGTAATTTTAATAATAATTATTATTACCATAGTTCAGGTAAAATAATATAATATTATAAACGGATAACTGTATTTAGAGTCGGTTTGAGCATAAACGTCGGGGGCCGGTGTTTTCAAGAGAATCGATTGTGCCCCTATCTCTCGGGCCACAAAAAAATAACGTCCATCCACGCCAACTGCTCTGCGTCGGCTAACAATCGAAATGTGGCTGTGCGTTCGTGTCGTGTCGTTTAATCCGGGTCAACGCGAGAGGTGTGCACAGCACAGCAATAATGTCGAATGCAGGCCTGCTTTAATTTTCGAAATTTAATTAACCGTTTTCCATTGAGGACGCGCGACAAAAACGTACACTCGTTTCAGTTATTTTTTCTGTTTTTGTTTTTTCTATCATCGTTTTAAAACTTTTCCACGACCGCAAATCGAAATATCATTTGTTAATATGATATATTATTATGAAAAGCGGGCGGCGTCGTCGTGAGCGAACGATAAAAGTTTGATCGCGTTGTATAATATTACAATAAAAATACGGTTTCGGAGTGAATGAATTATAACGATTTCGACGGGCAAACGTCGAAGAATAATAGCGCGCGCGACAATGCGGTTCGGAACTCGGACAGATCAAATCGAGATATTACCTATATTATAATACCTGCGCGCGGTATTCTCGACGTTCAACCGTGTAAACACAATCATCCGATTCGGCACAGCCTTCGAAAGTTTTTGCGAACGCGGCGAATATCTTTGGGTTTTTCCCGCGAATCGCTTGTGGGTAAAGTTTATTAAAAAAAAAAAAAAAAAAAAAAACGATCATCTCACACTCCAAAATTTGTATAGGAAAGAGAACGACGAAGTGAATCGGTTAAACTACTTCGAGTTTTTCGCGCAGTAAAAAAAAATATATATATATCCCAGTGTTCTCCGGCCATTTTGTCGACAACACGACCTACTCGTTTCGCCTCGTTTTGCTGGCAATATTTAACACGTGAGAGTCTGAACGATTTGTACACTGCAGTGAGAAGTTGAATTAAAAATTATCCAGTTAAAATATTAATACGTTTTTATTTCGGTTAAATAATAGCTGAATAGTATATTTTCAAACTAAATAGGTGTGTATCAAATTAATTTCAATGTGATTAAATTTTTATCAAACTACGTATTGTATAGGCACATATAATTATTTGTTGCAGGTTTTATTTTGTAACCGTTGTCTGTGATTACTGATTTTAGATTCTAAGTCAATTCTAACCAATCTTTTTGTAGGAAAGTGCTATTTTTCTAAAAAAACATACAATACCTTGATGCTCAATGAACCTCATTAGTGGGAACGATATTTTAGATTCTGAACGAAGTGAAGAAGCTTATGATTTTACAATGATGTTTATTTTTTTTTCTTTTTTCTCTTTCTGTGAACACTTTTTCGTATAGAAATACTGGACCAACAGTTTCGATCAATATCTCTATAGAACCGAAATCATACCCAGATGGTCATTTTTCCAATTTCTCAATACTTTTTCCAAGCGCCGTGAAAATATGTCGAAAAATTAACGAAAAACGGCAAAATTTGCAGTTACCGGCATTTTCGTAAAATTGAAAATTTATTTTT
>JAIPRM010006396.1:0-18758 GCA_025469315.1 Stegophylla sp. TES_Ste_2020 | reverse complement strand
TTTCTTACTACCTGAGGGTGGTGCAAATTATATACCCTTATTTTGGTGCAAATTACAAACACTATTTTCGACTACCTGCAGTGGTGCAAATTACATATCTTTAATTTGGTGCAAATTACAAACTCCCATGTATACATGTATATTGTATATGTACATGTTTACACTATTAAATAACAGTATCTAACCTACTATTTTATATTTATATTATTAATTTCCCTCGTTCAGAATCGTTTTATTGAAGAAATGATTTATCGTTTCTTTAAAATTCAATACACCCGTCAATGAATCCCACCCGTCGTACGAAGAACACCCATCGTGCGAAGTATGTCCCTCTTTTTTAAGCGTAATTTTAGGAACGAATAATTCAATGTGAGTATTTAGTGTTGAGTAAAAACGAGAGGTAGCTACATTAATGTCCGAATTGCTTAAAATTTCGCTCCAATTACTAGAATACCTAAAGAGCGTAAGATAAGTCTTAATAATCGGTTAGGTTAAAATCAAAATAACTAACATTTGAATCAAATTTTATACAACACAAAGAAATATTAAAGCTAATATATAATGCAGGGTTATATAAAGTGTCTTATGATAAAATAGCTTTTTCAGTGTCATTGAGGACGCAAACCTTTGGAATATTAGAAAATACTATATCTAGTAATGAGCCCGATGAATTATACCATTTATTAAATTGGTGTTAGATGAATTGCGTCCTAGTTGTAATTTAATAATAGGTGAATTGGGTCCCAGTTGTAATTTAATAATAAGTGAATTGCGTCCCATTATTCGGCCCGTTAGTATTACCCAGAAGACACCACGAGGAGGTTGGCCGTATATCTTCCAAAAATTCTGTTTTATTTTTAATTTGTAGATACATTTGTAATTAATATTTCAATAATTCGTCAAACATGTATGTAAAAAATAATGAAATCATAAATAATACAGTTATAATTAATTTTTCAATGACTCGTCAAACATTTATGTAAAAAATAACAAAATTATAAAAATATGTTATGTATATTGAAATTTAAACTGGTAAAAATTTAAATGAAAGGGCTTTAACATATTCAAATCTGGTCACTTGTCAGAGATTTATTATTAATTCAATCATTTTTTCTCGAATATAATTTTCTTTTTCGATAATTTTACGGGATTTTTTTTGTTCAATACTTCGTATTTTTATGTATGTTTCGGACTGAATATCTTTTAAAACATCAATAAAATTGTAAATATTTGGATAACTAGAGATAAATAATTATTTAATTTAGAGTGGAATGCCTCGCAACTGTTGGTTGTTCGATTTGTTTTTGGTGCTAATTCAGCCCAGAGATTCGGTGGGAAACTTGCATCTTTTGTAAGTTTTAAATATGTATTCTATAAATTTGTAAATTCGTTCGTCTGAGTAAAATGGATTGCAAATCATTTTGAAAGCATTCTTCTATCTCACTTGGATGTAAGAAAGGTATACCAAAAAAATACTTTAAAAATTTACTTTTTTCAGAATTATTATTTTTGAAAACTTTTGTCAAACAAAGAGACTGTAATTTTCTCCACCAGCTTTGCCCTAGATAAAAACGACATCCCTTAATTTGGGCTGTATGTAATACATACTTTACAGCAGAATGTATAGCGGATTCAAAATCTATGTGAACGTATATGTAGGAGAAAAAAAACCATTTGTATCACAATAATATTAAACATGTTTAAATAATTGCACATACGTTTCAGTGTGTTTGTTTGGTAGTAAAAAAAATACAAGAGGTACGTCGTAATTATCATTATGAAGTCCATGAATTGTAAAAATTTGCATAAAATATAAATATTTCGTACTTTGCATAATACGTTTAAATATGAATATATGATATAGTTGAAACCCCAACTATGCCATTCGGTTGGTCATTCACTAATAAAAAATTTTATTGTTTATTGGTTTTAATTTAATACATACATATAAATAAAGAATCGTGTAGTTCAGAAAGGCTATTTGGTAGTTTTGGGTGAACAGGTGTACGTGCATAATGAATATTTCTTTTGATTAATGACACATCGCTAGTTATTATTGTTTCTACATCGTTATTTTTTAATTCTACTTGTAAAAGTTTCAAAGGTTTTGACGAAATATCATCTATGGTTTTTCTTTTGAGAGAAGGTATTACTAATTTTTTGTCGATTTAATAAATTTTGTTCTGGTTTTGGGTGGTTATGTATGTTCTTTAGGTTGTTCTATTGTAATAAAATTATTTTCACATTTAAAAAAACACTTACAGGATTTTAAACAACAGTACCAACGTTGTATATCATCTCAAAGAAGTTTTTGTAATCGAAACTTAAAACCATCAATTATCACTATTTTTTTATTTTTTTCACTAATTGAAAACTCCATTTTTCACAAAAAAAAATTATAAATAAACTGTACAGTATAAAGGCGCGTCCACACTTTGCCGATATATGCCATTTGGTTTTGCCAAATGGCATTGCCAAGAGTGATGTGGACTTTTTGTTGGCACGCGCCATTTGGAAAAGTACTATTGCTTGTAATTTTATGATTTGTTATGATATTGTTTAAAAGTTGATTTGTGTAAAGCCATACGAAATAAATAAATTTGGAAAAGTGTTGCAAACTGGCATGCCAAGCCATATCCGACGAGTGTCGGTCAGAATTAAAGAAAGCCAAGTGGCAAAATGAAGTGGGGACGTGCCAATGTTGGCATTGTCGTTGGCTTTCTATGGCTAGTTGATATTCGACGATTGTTGATATTCGTATTAATTAAGCGTATGTTATTTTGTTTTTATTTTCATATTTCATTTTATTAAATATGGAGTGGTTGAAAGAAAAAATTTTAACACTGATAGAATTGTATTGCAGTCGTTCCATTCTTTGGAATTGTAAATTAAAAGATTATAAAGATCGCAACAAAAGACACGATGCTTTTATTGAAATTACTGTTAGTTTTTGAGTAGAAAAAGACGAAATTGAAAGAAAATTGAAAAATTTGTTGTGTTATCTTTCCCGGGAAATGAAAAAAGAAAAAATCAGCGTAAAATCTGGTGATGGAACCGAAGAAGATTACAAGAGCAAATGGTTTGCTTATGAGAGTATGCTGTTTCTGAAAGATAGAAATCGCCCTAAAGAAATGACAGACACACAGGTAATGAAGTTTTTTTTTTAAATTAGGATTATTATTTATCACGTCGTGTGCTACGGTGAGAGATACACTCTGTACTCCATGTTTCTGTATAAAACACGGTTTTCCATAAGTTTTGCTTACAATAATTATAAAAAAAATCGATCTCTGACTAGGTAAACGTTTTATTATTAATACTGTTATCGATTTATTTAAGTTATAAACATTATTTTGGTAACTTCAAATGTTTTATCAAATAAACTTTTAAGGACCCATTGGATACCATGACTACTGAGCCTAATGAAATCGTTCAAAAAGTAGTGGATATGATCAATGCTAACGATGTATCAATTCAATCAACATCTACATCCTAAGAAAAAAAAGCGGTCATTAAACTCCTCAAGAAATTAAAATAAAGCAAAGTATTCGGAAACAGATGAGCACTCGCTATCATGAAAATGAAAGACATACAAGGGAGTAGATTTATGAAAAACCAATATACCTTTGTATAATATAATGTTGTTTATAGTTATCTATATTTCGTATTTATTATTTTTATTTGTAAATAATAATTCGGTCATTATTGTAAAACAACTAACAATAATCTGGAAAAAATTAAAAAATATAAAAAAAAAATAAATAAATAAACATCATTATAAAACACTAGCTTCTTCACTTCGTTCAGAATCTAAAAAAAATGGAAAGTTTTCACACAAAATGTATGAACTCGTTGAAACATTTTGTGTTTAGAATATTATTTATATTATTCTGTGGTAGTAATTTAGAAACTGACATTATGTTAAATTATATTGTTAATTGTTAGATTTTGAATTTTAGTGGAACCGTAGGTATATAAATACATTTCATTGTGTTTATCAGTGATTGTTTTTATTCCGTTTGATTATATTAATATCCTTTTGAGTAGTGTTCTCTTTACATCGAATGCAAAAGTCGATTGTATAGATAAAAAAATATTTCATAGAATTTTATTATAAATAAAACGATTAAGGCTTTATCTATTTTAAAAGCCCGGCCAACGGAGAGGGTGATTTGGGAGTTCAAATCCCTCCCATTGATAAATTCCAAGAAAAAATGAGCAAGTTTATAAAAAATGAATGACATGTATTTGTTTACAAAACATGTACTTTTAATTCTAATTTTAGATTTAATCATTTAAGATTCAATAAAATTGTAAATATATGCTTATTGGTATTTAGTACTAAACACTTGCTTCACATTTTTCCTGTTTAAAAATGGTCAATATGTGTATAAAAAAAACTTGTATAAATGTTGACTATTATTTTTGTATCTTCCCGTGTTTTAATGAATCCTTAAGTCATTTCAATTTGTATAAGAAAAAAATATTGACAAATGAGTATTTTCTAATTTTTCTAATTTTTTATTTAGTACAAAAAATACTGTGTATTACTTTAACTCAGTGGTTCTCAATCTTTTTTCAACCCACATGGCTTTACATTTGTAGAAAAAAAAAGTAGTTCTTTAAAAATCAAAATTAGATTAATAACTTTAATAACTTATTTAATTAATTGGTTTATAATAAATATAATTTTACATATGTATGCATATATGCCACTTCATCATTTTGACAATAGAATTTGGTTAAAAACGTAAATTTTTGAGAATCTACATAATTAAATAAATTTCTCGTGACCCCCTTCCCCTTCAAAAATTGACTCACACTATGAGAAACGCTGCTTTAACTACCTTGTGAAAATTTCACGTTTCTAGCACCATTATTTTTGGAGTACCTACTATCTAATATAGACTACTAAAATTACTTAATGAAAAAATAATTTGTCTGTCTTGTATATTTTACTTGAATTTTTGATAATTTTTTCTTATGTTTGGAAAACTGTAGAGATTTTCTAAAAATGAGCTCTATTAAGTACCGATTTCGAATATCGAATTTTGGTGTCATGTAATATTTAAAAATTGTTTTTCTGTGGTGCTCATGATTTCAGATGAAAATTTTACTTTTGAACCTTTCTTGTTTAAAATATAAACCTATGCCTCAGTGTACGATTGTTATGATTTCATTTTCTTTTGGACTTCGGCCATGTTCACATAAACACGTCAACATAAATTGCGCGAGTAAAATTTTTAGTTGGTTATTTCAATTATTAGTAATAATTTATTTTAATACCTTTAACCTAAAAAAAAAATTTTAGCTTTAAAAATTACATGATAAATTTTACAGTTTACATTTAGTTTGACGTTTGACGTTTAATTTATTCAGTTCATTTAGGTCCCTGAATACGGCCATATGTCCAAAAATACCAAATATGGATAAAAATCATAACATATTTTGTCTTAAGCTCATTTATACATATACGATTATTATTAGGTATATTGTTAATTTTAGTCATGCAGTCAATATTATCTATTTTTGAAACACATAAATTAAATAACTATAAATGCAGATACTGACAACAAGATCTTGATATCCTACAGTTTGATACTTCTACGGTATGTAATTTTGGAAGTATCTGTATATATCCTAGGATCGTTATACTGAAGGAAATTATATTCCAGGATTATAGTACTCTCTGGAATGTAATTTGAGTGTATTATGTCTTAGGAATACATTACTGAAGTACAAATATCCTAGGATTATAGTAACTCCGGTTTAAAATTTAAGAGGAGTTATAAATATCCTAAGTTTATGGTACCTCCGGTATACATTTTTTTTTTTTTTTTTGGTAGGGGGTTATAAAAATCTTAAGATTTTTGTACCGCCGGAGGGTATGATTATCCGGGAGTACAATTTTCCTGTCACAGCCATTCCACCGGTAGCAGTTTCATGTACCTACTTCCAGCCGATTTGTATATTCATGACATGCGACGTGCAACAGTTGTACACCGCGGCCGTTGGTTCGGACGAGATCGTTGCCGAAGACAGACGTACATAGCGACGTAGGCGATAAGCAAGAAATAAATTAAGAAAAACACTTAAAAAATTGTAAAATTTTCAAGCAATTATATTAACATAATTTATTACTTTTGTGTAAATAAAAGAAAAAATAATATTTCAGTAAATTATTAAATTGTGTCCCATTGAGTGAACTTTAAACATCACTAATAAGTTAGCATAAGCAATACCTCTAGTCACTAGAGTCTAGTGTATTAAAACAAGTTCAAAGCATAACTATACTACTTAAGAGAATATTATTTGTTCATTTGAAAATAAATAATTTCGTTATAAAAAGAATACATCAATATTGTTTATTCCAGAATAATATTATGGAACGTAAACAGTGCTCGAATTGAGGGGGTGAGCAGAAAATTTTGAGAGCACCCTTACTAATTATTTTTTATAGTATATGAATTACATAGTTTGAGGGGACGCTTACTAACTGAAAACCCGGGAGCACTTCTTCTATTTTTCCAATTCGAACACTGAACGTAAATAATAAGTTATTATTATTATTTATAACCACTCTATTTACAGGTCCACACAATGCACCTAGCAATGATATGCATGTAAAATACGGAGCAATAATTGTCTCCCCATATTGTCAGAAATAAATAGATTATAATAAACTATTTATATTTATATTAATAAATAGGTATCTAATGTATTTGGACATTGTAATAATAATAATAATAATAATAATAATAATTATAATAATTATCCAAGTAATTCGATCGATGAATAAAAAGTGCCAAGGCCCAATTGATATTATATTTAACTATTATTATCACGGAGGAAATGTCTAGCTACATAATCAAATATGATCATATTCACGAATAATATTTAAATCGACACGAAATAATTTTTCGGTCATTTAATTCTATGACATACCTATTCAATATATAACAGAAAGTATTTATTTCCTGTATTTTACATTGAAGCTCAGCTCAAAATTTTTCAATTGAAAAAATGGCTTATCGTTTGTATGAAATTCAACAAATCCACCCAGAGTATTCATCCGAGAAGCGACGAATAACCATGGTGGTGCCAAGTATGTCCCGCTCCTTAATACTATATTTAATGTTATTTTTTGGCTATAAACATTGTGACTGAAAGGATTGATAAAATGATCAGTAAATATAAAAGATGGAATTATGTTAATGTAAATGTGTAATTTTATTATATTAGCAGTTCGAGTATTCGCGGAATTCGATCACATGATTCGTTTAATTTGAATCGGTTTGTCTGAATGTGTTAAGCGTAGGTTGTGTTTAATATTTTCCAGTTGCTTAATTAATTAAAATGTAGGGGACTGAAAACTCTCCGTGGCGTTATTGACATCAAAAACACTTGTGTATTATGATGTCCATGGTACTACAACTACATTATTAAGTTATGCGATGACGTGACTGAACAAAAAATGGAAAGAGGGGTGCGAAACAAATTAAACGGACTGTTCCGTTTTATGCCTCGTATCAGGATAAACAATTTAGTAACGAGCAAACGATAAAATAAAAGCGTCAAAATACGTTTTCTACTTCACTTTATGTCATATGTCATCATATTGTGTATAGTGCGTAAAAGTTTGATATCTCAACGAAAACTGCGACATCCTGAAATCCACGTCGGGCGCATTGTCTTGATACGGAATGTCGAACATACATTAAATCGGAAATTCACAAAAAAAATATGAAAATAAAAAATGTTTTGTCAGTCTGGGGGAGTTGTTAAAATGTAAAAATCAGTATTTTAATCATGAATTGCATAACGAGTTAATGTATGCAAATGTAAGTACAGGCTACTACTACAGTAAGTGCTAAAAAATCTGTTCGTCCCTCTGACATCACATCGGGCCGAATGGAAAAAAAAATAACACAATAGCGGACAACAAAAGGCCAACAACAATACATTATTACCTATAATAATAATAATAATAATAAACATCCGTAACGTAGGTGTAAAATATAGTAATTTCTAGAAGGTAGATTGATTATTAGATATTTTATTAGGATTGGTTAAGTGATCTTGATGATTTGTTAGATTGGAAATATTATTTGTGAGAAAAATGTTAAGTAGGTAATATTATATTTAAATTATAATAGTATTTAAATTTTATTAGATATATTATCCAGATCGAATTGGCGAATATCAAAATTAGCCAAATATACTAAAGATAAGCCATTTTTGCTTTAAATTTAAATAAAACTTATGTTAGAAATCGGATAATTTTAACAATATATCCGATTTATGATACGTATTATATTAAATTAATATTTAATATAATTTGCTAAGAAAAAAAAAATTATTTTTGTAGTGCTAAAATGCCGTAAGTCTAAAAAAAAAAAAAAAACGGAAAATGAGGTAAACCCAAAAAATTTCTAAAATTCAGCTTGTTCAGATGAATCAAAGCCTAAAGTATTGCCTTGTAAAATTATTATAGGCAGTATTGAATTACTTAAAACGTCGTAAGTTGTTGAAAAATGCACGATTACTAAGTAAATACGCCGTAAAGTAACTATACTAAAACTATAGGCATTTACACGATGTTTTAGCTTAGTGTTTTTGTATGAGTAATAATTATTAACTCTGGGCCTTCAATATTTGGCCAATATAATTTTATACATATTTTATGCAAAACAGTTATAATAAGTACGAAAAATTATGGGTTGTTTCTAATGCCACACTAAATCTAACCTATGGTGTTCTTGCTTACTACTATATACTTTATAAAGCTCAGAGGAATTCACACATCTCTAGATCTATGTCACTCTATTTTCTTTGTTCTATCAAGGTTTTATTTTATGACGAAATTGGACTCCAAATAGAAATAGGTGATGGTTTTAAATTTTTCACAATAAATATTTTATTATGTTAATACAAATTATTACTTTTGATAAATTATAGGATGACTTAAAATCTTATGCCTACCTAGGTAATTAATAAAATTTTTAGTTTTTAAGTTCATCATCTACCTATTTTTTTAACTACTTGAGCTTCCGACCAAAACGGGGTCGATACATTAAGTGTATGGTAATTATATTATTATTATTTTATGACATTTTTCCGCTGATTTGTTATTTTAAAAATTCGAAATCCCACGAGTTTATTCGAATTTGCTTGACTAACAATTATTATTCCAATTTTCTTTACGGATATTGCCGCCACCGCCATACATCACTAACATAAATCTCCCCTGCCGCAGAGGAATGACCGTCCGATTAATGTCACAACACTACGCCAACACCATTGTGTAAAATATATCCGAGCATATTATGTCTCATTATATTCTTTTGTTTGACACATTTTCACTTTATAAAGTTATTAATGGGCATAAACACTTGCACGTCTTACGTGGATAGGTATCCAATGTGGCCATGTAGATGGTGCTTGACAGATTCAACGTCGTCTTTCATTATAACATTGCTCGTGTGTAGTAAATAATTCAAAAATCAAAATACATTGTGTATTATCGTTGATTACTATAATTAGGTTTTGGGACTTTTGCGTTTGGATATTCTTTAATAATGGCTAGAGTTTGGATTTTAAAGCAATAAAAAAACTTAGAAAAGTGCTTAAAATAAAACACTTAAGTTCTAAAACAAGATCAAAAAAAGTAATAAAAATATGGTTAAAAAGAAAAATATTATTTACTAATAAAAAAGTATTATAATTGTTTATTAAATTATAAAAAAAAAAATTATCTATTATAAGCCATTAAATCACAAAATAGATTTCTATTTTTGCCTGCTGTTTTTCTTTTTCCACAGTAATTAATCTGAAAATTAAATGTATTGTATTTAAAATATCTAATCTATCAAAATAAATTAAATAACAGTTACAAAATAATTTAACCATATTATCGGATATGGATTGAACAGTTAATTATTTTTTTAAATTTTCCAATTGAAATCTTCTTCGACGATCGGAAAATAAATGTTAATATTTCGAAAAGTCATGTTCGACATACAGCAATAGGTTATTAATAAATGACTGAACAGTACATAGATACTTTTAGAACACACTATATCATTAGGTATCTAAATCACATCGATCAATCTATCCATTAAATCAAACATAATGAGATAAAATCTGTTTAGCCATGTCCTCGAAACACTTACATGTAGTATAATATAAAAATAAATATAAACCATTCAAATACGTTTATTAAAAATAAATTTTGAAAAATGTTTCTTAAATGGACTCAAAAAACTCCAAAAAGCATTAAAATAAAAACCAAAATTAAATTTCGTGCATTTTATTCTAAGTGGTATAAATCGCATTTATGAGCTGGGACATACCTTCGTTTTAGAGGAATAAAAAAAAAAACAAATGTCTTCAATGTTTGTACTCTAATAATGGTGTAGCATAATCTAAGTAAGATAAAAATTTGTTTTAAGACATAATGAATTGAAATAACAAATTTTTAATTGCATATTTGCCATTTTCTTTTTTTTTTTAGACAAAACCTATACTGACAAATTTTTGTAATTTTATAATTATTTATAGCATATTTATTTTTTCTACTTAATACATTTATTTTAAAATTTAATATTGTTTTTTCTGTCATGCGATTGTTAATATATCCAAGCATAGAATGAGTCATCTTTCTTCAGTGTCTGTTTTAAAATGTATTTTCAAAATTTTAACCGGAGATCAAGAAAGTTTTTGAGGTTTACTTGAAGATTTTAAATTAAATGTCTTGATATATATTTTTAAATGTGTATCGATAAATTAGTAAACGTGGAGTATTCGTTTTCGATTTACAGAATGTATGTGCTGATCAACAATAATTGCCAGTCATTCAAATTCTATAATAGCAAAATTCATAGAATTTACTGGTAAACAATTAATTTTATTACATTTCTGAAAAAAACCGAAAACAATTTTCATGTATTTACAATAATATCATTGTTGTCAAAAAATAAAAGAAATTGTCTGAATTCAAAATTTAATGAATCAAATTTTTAAATTACTATTTAAAAAGAAAAATCAGTTGTTTATTTTTGCGCATGTTTCAGTTATTTTAAGTGAATAATAGATGCATGCATGTTTTCTACAATTTGTGAGAAATAAGTCGCAAAAAACTTTTGGGATAAATATAGAATTTTGGAATCGTAATACTAATTATAATTTTTGACATTATGAGTTGAAAATGTAATACAATATATGCTTATTCATTGTCTCTAAAAAACCCTAAAAATTTTAATTATTTTAAATTCTGAGCGATTGCAAGGAATGTATTGGTTTTACAAATCTGTGTTTTTTTTTTTTTGCTTTTTTTCGTATGTATGGAAACACTTTTTTTAGTAGAGATACTGGTCCAAAAGTTTCGATCAGTAACCCTATTGATAGGAAATGTTGTCTAGTTGGTACTTTTAAGAGGTAATTTTTCATATTCTCAATATTTTTTCTAAACGCAAGTCTAGACTACCCAAAAATTGACAAAAAACGATAAAAAATGGCATAGCCCGAATTTTTGTAAATTCGATTTTTTATTTTTTACATTACTTCCAAAATAATGAAGCTAGAAAGTTGAAAATTTCTCCAACTACTAAAAATAGCCACGCACATACGTCATAAAATTTTCAAAGACATTTGACAAATTTTGAGGTAAGCACGGTATTTCGAAAATTTCTCGTTTTATGTTATTTATTTTTAACTCATAAAATTTTAACATATGGATATTAAAAGCTGAAAATTTAATACAAACATATTTATATATATATTTCCAACAGTACTGAATAAATCTCAAAAATCGTTAGTCAAGTTTTTGTTTTATAACTGTTTAAATTTGATATTTTGATAGAAATCGTTAGTTTTACTAAAAATTACACTTCAGGGAATATAAAAAATAATTGGCGCGACCGATCTTTACGAAACTTGGTACATAAATAGAGAATTACATTGCAAATATTTTGATGTAAGAAATGTTTTCACGGACCAATAATTAAAAATTTGACAAAGTTTTTATAGGAAAAAAATTACTATAAATATTGAATACTATAAATAAAAATAAACATAGATTACTTTGTTACTAATTAATAATATTGGACTATTACTGGACATTTGAAAAAATTTAGTGAATTTTATTCAATGTATTATTGGAAAAAAAGTTAATTCTTAAATAGCTCCAAACCCAGGGATTCCAAAAATGCCAATTACACTAATTACTGAGAGGTTGACCATTTATTAATAATTTATAAAAATAGATTATTATTGCATTTTTCATTTTTATTAGGTCATTTATCCTCTTATACACACTCACACACATACACACACACACACACACAAACACACAATCACACACACACACACACACACCCACACACACACACACACACACACACAAATATCGAATACCCAACATTATTAAATAACATTTTAGATTCTGAACGAAGTGAAGAAGCTAGTGTTTTTACAATGATGTTTATTTTTTTTATTTTTTTCCTGTGTACTACAACTTTTTGTATGGAAATACTTGTCCAAAAATTTCGATCAGTAACTTTTTAAAACCGGATTTGCCTTTAAATTGTACTTTAGAGAGGTCATTTTTTGAATTTCTCAATTCTTCAATTTTTTTTTTTTTTGGAAAAAACTACACAAAATTTGACAAAATTTGACACATTTTTTTTCTCATTTATTTTTTATATTATTAACTTCCCTCGTTCAGAATCGTTTTATTGAAAAAAATGATTTATCGTTTCTTTAAAATGAAATACACCCGTCAAAAGAATCCCACCCGTCGTGCGAAGTATGTTCGGCTTTTTGTTAAATATTTTCTTATCGCCAATTATTATTATGATAAATATATATTATATATAATATATATTATTTAAAGCTTTCGCTCAGAATTATTTTATTGAAGAAATGATTTATCATTTCTTTAAAATTTAATACATAATATACCTACCAAGAGCTTTACATTCGAGGTGCGAAAAATACCCATCGTGCGAAGTATGTCCGGTTTTTTAATTTTATTTTTATGAGCTATAATCTTTACAAAACTGATTTTCTCTCGTTAAATACATTTTTTTTTTATTCAAAATACTATATTTCGCTGTCCATATATACATGTATACTCGAGAACAGGTTTTTTCCGTAAAGTCGAATAATTTAAAATTTTCAAGCAAAACTATTCTTCATTCAAGTAATACTTTAGAAAAAAACTGTACCCGCGTCAATACTTTCTGTATTTTACGAACACCATACAGGAGTCGACTGTAAAATATTCATTAACAAATTGATTGCATCGAGACCAATTCAATTCTAAAACTATCATCAAGCATTGGTCATCAAGCATAGGTACAGTGACATTGTGATGACGTGATTTTTTTCTTGGGTAATGCATTGGCGTATTTGAGACTTTTTATCGGTATAATATAAAATAATCTTAGTAGGTAAACAAGTAATGTAATATGATTCATATCCAAATTTTGTCTCCCCCTCTAAAAAACGCCACTGAATTCGTGATAGACGTTTACCATGCGTACAGATTTCCTAGTTTTTATAACCTATAGTCGTATATTTTAACGTTAAATCCAGTGGCGTTTCTAGGAATTTTTTACAATGTATGAGCAACGATATTACGCAAAGACCGTCCATTCCGAGTAACGCGAAACTTTGTCATTAGCGAGTCATATTTATGTGCAAATAACTTCACCACACGCACCCCGAAATTCGAGTCATAAATTTCAATAACGTTTTAAGACTTTTAAGTAATAAAGAAAAAAATATATTTCAAATTTCAGACGTGAAAAAAATAATCATAGTTATCAAATGATTAATAATTATCACTTTTAAAGTGTAGGTGGTCTCTACAACATTTGAACGATACCATTTTAAAAACACTCCTGAATAAGTTATAGGTTTTCGCAAACTATTAATACACGAATATGATAGCGTAAAATGCCATAGTACCTAAGACATTTATTTTATACTACTTTATGACATCACAATTCACATTTATGTATAGGTTAATATACATATACTATTTAGAATATAACTTAGAGGTACCGAAATATGGTTTAATGGACACTCATTAATAAACTCATACAAACAATGGGTCCATTTACCCTCGTGAGTGGACGGGGATACATTGATTCCGGACGTTCCGGCAAAGAAAAACTCGAACCCCTAAAGTCCACAATATATGTTTCAGCTTTATTCGAAAAAATATCCAATTGTTCTTCTCGGTTATAGCTCAATTATCATTGGGAAATTCTGTCTCAATTTAAGACTTAATTCGAATCATAAAATATGGTTGTTAATAAATAAATAACTAGTCGCATTATTGTGAAATCCAAAATTATTTTATCATACTGTACTATTCTACTAATATAGTTATACTAACTCAAATTCTTGAGACGATTTTATAGTCATAACTATTATAGAATTTCTTTAAGAAATAAATTATTTACTATAAATACCTATACTTGTGAATAATGTTTATATATTATAAATTTGAAAAATAATTAACTTTAAATATAACTAACTTTTGCACATGAAAATTTCAAACGTAATAGCCTGCAGTTATAACTGCAATAATTATAGCATAAGAATTTCTTAACATTTTAAAGGAAATATAAAAATATAAGATAATAACTATACATTTGGTTTTAAGATTATAAAGGTAAAAAAAAAAAAAAAAAATAGCATTATACATTAAATAAAATTGCATTCCTTGTGAACAAACGAGTAATTATTCATTATTCACATTAAAGATAAGTGCTATTAAGATGTTATTAAACTCTTCTAGTCATATCGACGTCTTTTAAAAAATATTTTCAAACAGGAATTTAAAGCAATGCTTCTAAATATCTTGAGCTATAACAATTGTCATGAAATCGATTTTTATAATAATTGCATTTGTCAACTCATTGGACACGACACACAGGCGTTGTTGTTCAAAAAAAAATCATACGCTCCGCACGAGTGACTATTTGATGAAACTCTCATTACTGTGAATATTAAATTTACGGATGGTTAACCCACAGGCTAGGTGAAGAAATAATAACAAATAAATGTCTGTAGTTAACCTAACGACCGATAATACACGTGTATGCGCTAGCATTTGAATAGTACGATGGTCGATAAAACGTTCGTTGATCGAATTCGAAAAAACATTTTTACAGAGCCTTTTCTAATTCGAGGTCTACTACAAACGCTAAGTGACGTTAAATTCAAAAAACAATGTAGCACAGCGAGATAACAAGGATTTATTTACGAAAGGGATGGTACAAAACAAAGAAAAATTAGTATAGACTATATTTAGTCAGTTGAGAAGGGGAGGGGGAAAGCGGGCATTTGCCTAGAAATTTAAGTTTTTTTGTTGAATACGTTAAATAACTAATACTAGAATGGACCTTGTCCATTTCATTATTAATGTTAATGATCTGATTTCTGAATTTAGTCGTGTCTTGAAATTTAAAGTTCTAATAGTTCAACATCAACTCAAATTATTTACATATATAAAAATATGAGTACCTGCATAAGCCTGAAGATAAAACTATCACCACTTAAAATAATAATAAAATTAATATCTAAATTAAACCTGACATTTTGGATTAAAAAATATTATAATTTTAAATTTTTATAAAAAAATGTATTAATTCAGACATTCAAGATACTTTGTTAAACTCAAAATTTATTAAATGTTTTTGAAATTTTTATGAAGTATTCTTGTGACTATTTTTAGTAGTTGGTAAAAATTTCAAGTTTTTAGCTACATTATTTTTGAAGTTTTGTTGAAAAAAAGCAAAGATAAGTAAAATAATGTGTAGTAAAGTAAAGGAAAATAAAGCAAAGACAAGTATAATCTAGACTACAAAGCCAGACATACTTCATATCACGGATATTCTTCGCACCTCGGGTCAGATACTCTAGCCACGTGTGTAGAATTTAAAAAAAAAAACGATGAATAATTACTTTAGTAATACGATTTTCAACGAAGTAAGTCGATATTTTTAAGAAAAATAATAGTCGTCACTTTCAACACACCTAACAAGAGTATCTGACTCGAGGAGCACAGAATACCTGTACTGTGAAGCTGTGAAGTATATTCGGTTTTCTTGTCTATGTTTTATTTATATTTGCATTACTTTATTTTAGTTTACTTTAGTTAATTAAATTTACTTTACATTACTTGCTTAAATTTAGTTTACTTTGGGAAGTACTTATACTTAAAATTTGGCTCAAGAATAATACAAAATATTCACATTAAAAAAAATCAATGAAGAATTTCAAAAAATTACCTCTTTAAAGTATCATTTAGAGGTATATCTGGTTTTAAAAAGTTGCTGGTTGAGACTTTAGGACAAATATTTCCATATCAAAAAGTGTTAATCGAAAAGAATGAAATAAAGAAATATCCAAAGTATTTTTTTCACAGCATTAAAAATTTTTATGTACCAAAATATTTCTCATATTATTTTCTATCTTTCTTTTTTTAAATTTTCAAAAACTTTGGAGCAAAGAATGATGGTTTTCGTGTCTTTTTTGTAAAACTTTTGGTAGTTTTTTCCCCCCAAAATAATTGATAAATTGAAAATTTCGAAAAATTAAATCTTTAAAGTACCATCTAGAGGAAAATCCGGTTTTAAAAAGTTGCTTATGGAGATTTTTGAACTAGTATTTCTATACGAAAAAGTGTTCATAGAAAAAAAAGAAATAAAAAAAATATCATTGTAAAAACATTTGCTTTCTTGCTTTGCTCAAAATCTAAAAGAATTTTCAATTTTATGAAAATACCGGTAATACCATATTTTATCGTTATTTGTCAATTCTTCAACAGAGTTTTCTCGTTTTTGGAAAAATAATTGTAAAATTTGAAAAATTACATCTTTAAAATACCATCTAGGTATGATTTGAAGTCTATAGAAACATTGATTGAAACTTTTTAACCAGTATTTCTTTACGAAAAAGAGTTTCCAAGAAGAGAAAAAAAATTAACACCATCGTAAGATCATAAGCTTCTTCGCTCCGCTTAGAATCTAAAATTATGCTTTTTAATTCACCTATAATATTTAAAAAAAATTGAAATTTTTAATGTAAAATATGTATAAGCTTTATTTAATGTGAATAAATAGTAATCAGCACTTTATATTTTTAATATTGTTACCAACATCATAAGAATGTATGAAATTTATTCATTTATTCTGTGTCAATATTACAATGTTAACATTATGGTAGTTATAGAAAGGTGTAAGATCACTATACAATCACACATGAATTAATTCTGATCAAATTTCGACCACTTGGTTATATACTAGTACTTATTATTACATAATTTATTATACTAATTTGATAATTTGCACGAAAAATGAATTGGACATAGATTATTATGGTAAGACGAAGACATCCCATACTTGTAAACAGTTGCGGTCCAAACTTTTTTCTTTTAAAACGCTTTTGAAAAACACCCAACTCCTCATCCACCCTTTAATATATATATATATATCCACCAAAGATATGAATATTACCTGTAACCAAGAATGTTTTATAAATAAAATATGTTCAAATTATAATCAATAATAATAATTTCATTCAAATTTTCAGCTTGGAATTTTCTGGAGGTACCATGTTACCAGGTAACAGAATAATCCATGTCCAATTCACTGTCACATACGCAGTTCAAACACCCTCTGAAATGTTAGGGTTTTTGTATTTATTTATTTGTTACATTTTAATCTTGTAATAATATACTTTAATATTCAGGTATTACGTAATGTTTGTACAACGCTGACTAAAGTATAATAAATATTTAATACCAGCAAATTTAAATAAAAAAAAAGAACGTACTTCACACGTTAGGGTTTCCTTTGCTCCTAGAGTGAGATGCTTTTGCAGGTGTATTGAATTTTAAATAAACGATAAATAATTTCTTAATAAAACAATTCTGAACGGAAGTTTCAATTAATTCAAGACAACTCTCCTTAAAAAATATGAAGTTTGTAATGATACAAAAAAAAAAAAAATGCATTTTTCACTCAACTAGTTTTATATTGTATTATCAATTGAGAAAAATAAAAAAATATATTTAATGAGAAAAAAGAAAAAAAAATTTTTTTTCAACATTTTCTTGCGCCAAAATAATATTCATTGTATTGTCTATTTATATATAAATTTTTTATAAAATTTAGGTTAAAAAAGATAGTTTCCTAGTCTTTTTTTTCAAATTTTGGGAAGTTTTTTGCGAATTTTGAGAAAACTATTGAGAATTTTAAAAAATGACTGGTTAAAAGTATCATCTAGAGACAAATTATAATTCAAAAAGTTACTGGTCGAAACTTTTGGACAAGTATTTCTATACGAAAACGTGTACACAAAAAAAAACTAAATAAATAAATAAAAAAAAGAATGAAAAATAAAAAATAAACACTATTGTAAAAACATTTACCTCCACTCCACTCAAAATGTAAAAAAAAGGCGGACATACTTCGCACGATGGGTGTACTTCGCACGATGGATGGTATTCTCTTGACGGGCGTATTAAATTTTAAAGAAACGGTAAATCATTTCTTCAGTAAAACGATTCTGAACGAAGGAAGTTAATAAAAAAAAAAATTTTCAAAAAATGTCCAAAATTTTTTTTCACATTTCCAAAATCTTTTTTATAGGATTTTCTATCTATATTTAAATTTTCATAAAATTCGGATCAAAAAATGATGGTTTCCGAGTCGTTTTTGTCAAATTTTGGGTAGTTTTTT
>JAIPRM010006395.1:0-18760 GCA_025469315.1 Stegophylla sp. TES_Ste_2020 | reverse complement strand
ATAAAATTTGGATCGAAAAATGATGGTTTTCAAGTCGTTTTTGTCAAATTTTGGGTAGTTTTTTCCAAAAAAAAAAATTGAAGAATTGAGAAATTCAAAAAATGACTTGTTTAAAGTACAATCTAGAGGCGAATCCGGTTTCAAAAAGTTGTTGATTGAAACTTTTGGACAAGTATTTCTATACGAAAAGTTGTACACAGAAAAAAAATAAAATAAACATCATTGTAAGAACACTAGCTTCTTCACTTCGTTCAGAATCTAAAAAATCGTAGATTTTAAAATATTCCCTAAAACGGATCTTCGGGTCAACTGGACAACTGCTGCTGCTGGTGGTCTAGTGCAGTGGTTCTCGACCTTTTATGTACGGTGACACACAAATTTAAATCCATAAAAATGGTATCACACTTAATAATGCGTTTAATGTATTTTTGAAAAAAAAGTAACAATTATTACTAGTTGATGACTTAAAAATTGTAAAAAATGACCTAAAAAATTGCTTAAATTACAAATTGTGAAATATGTAATTGTAAGTGTCCAAACATATTTAAATTGAGTGAGAAAATTAAAAAATTGATGTGAACATCGAACTTAACGTCATTAAACGTGTACATCGAGGTATAAACTGTAAAATCAAATGTTGTAAATGTTGTATGATACACCTAGTATCTACCAATGAAGTACATATATGTAATTGTAACAAAAACTCTTCAAAAATTTTGATAAAAATATTTATAAAAATGTAAATTCGTTTCTTAAAGTCTTAATTTTATTAGAAAAATGACCGATAATTTACAAAAACTACAAAAAATGACTTGTAAAATGAAATAATGTCGTAATTTTTTTTTAAAAAATGACATTAAAAAGCAAAAACAATGCATTTATAACCAAAAC
Source organism: Stegophylla sp. TES_Ste_2020 (assembly GCA_025469315.1). Lineage (NCBI taxonomy): Eukaryota > Metazoa > Arthropoda > Insecta > Hemiptera > Aphididae > Stegophylla > Stegophylla sp. TES_Ste_2020. The sequence goes on along the minus strand of JAIPRM010006395.1, from coordinate 17,869 downwards.
GTCTAAAAATGGAAAATTAAATTTTCATATTCTGAATCAGGGAGGCGTGAAACGAATTTTAAGCTTGGAGAGAATTGCATAGGATTAAAGGAAGAAAATTGCATTAGTCATCAACATCCTATCTCAAATTATTACCAATTTATTAAATTATCATATCTATACGTGTTTACGTTTTATTAAAACAAAAAAAAAAAAGGTCAAGAACCACTAGTCTAGTGCAGTGGTTCCCAACTGATGGTCCGCGGACTCCTAGGGGTTCCGTAGGTCGATGTTAGGGGGTCCGCTGCTGTGATTGTCAGGATAAAACTTGCTATTTTTTTAAATTTCTGTTTTTTTTTTTTTTTAATAAATCATTAAAAGAAAGTATTTCTTGATTTTCATGTGATGAATTAAGTTGAAAGAAAAAAGGGAACTCCCACAAGCACATTCGTAAAAAAATTGGTCTCCGGTTGAATTTAAGTTTTAGCCAAGAGTTCTCGGTATAATGCTAATTGGGAACCACTGGTCTAGTGTACGCGTTTATATTGAACCGCAACTATTAATAAAACAGCTCTCGCGCTATGGTTTTTTCCTCTCTTCTGCGAAACACTTGTTATTATAATTATTGTTTTAGACGACTGATTTTTTTTTTTTCTTTCTTTTTAATTAAAACACTTCCGTTGAAGTGCTTTTTTCTATTGACACGCGAAATTCCACTTCTGTTCGCGCCCTTCAGTAGTCGTTTAACACTGCGATCACTATGGCGATTTTTAACACAACAATAATGTCGTTGGAAATCTTACGGTTCTCGTCCAGATTTTCAAAACGTTTTTCAATCTAATCATCACAAAGTTCAGAAATTTGTCGTGTACTCCTCGAAGCGCGTATTTTGCGACCGAAACGCGGCTAAAAATTATTTCACGCAATCAGTGTTATGCAATTTCGTCGATAAACGCCAACTCGCGCGAAGATCATCTCCAAACTTTTTCGCTCCGAGTATGAAATTTAAGTGCGTAATATTCGATATAAGTACGAAGTGACTGAATGGTATAATAAAAACATGGCGATTTATAATAGAGGAATCTCTTAAAAAATTCGAAGTATTTATGTTCAAAAAAAAAAAAAAAAAACGTCGTTTGGCATGAAAAAACTTCCTATGTGCAAAATTAGGTATAATTATATATGTATTAGTATCCCTGGATTTAGAAAAAGAAAACTGCATCGAATAATTCAATGTGCTAATTATCGCATGAAAAAAATTACGAATAATTATTTTATTTCTCTCTTGTGACGAGTACACTAAAACTTTTCTGAAAAACCTCCTCCTATGTGTAACTAATAATGTACAATGTTACGAATAATATTAAAAGATATAGTTTTTTTTTTTTTTACAAAAATATGATTTTGAGTAATTTTCAAGTTTGGATACTCCCTTATTACTATTACTACTACCATTTATAATAATTTTAAATCTCTCGTGTTCAATGTCAGATAAACTTATGTCTTGTCTGATGCTTCGGAGGAAAATATCACTGACAAAACTTCTTGTCAACAAAAAACTTAATATTATCCTTTTTGAATAATTCTACGTTAAAAAATTAAGATTTAATTGAATTTTCAAATATATTTTACAATATTTATTATTATTATTATTATTATTATGATTTTTTAATCGATGAACATTTTTCTCTTAAAAAATTAAGATTTTGCATATGGGAGATTTTTCACACCGAGTGACGAAATTTCAAAGGGCAAATTGATCGCTAGCTGCAAGAGAAGTAGCTTTTATTTTAAGAATAAATGATTGGTTCACAATTAGAAAAACCGAAAAAACAAGTTGTGATCATGGAAAAAAAAAAAATTTACTCGTTTCGCTCTTTCCCTGTATTCTGGGACGTCTCTGGTGTAAAGCGGGCAATTGAAATGAGAACCTGTCCGACGACGTTTAAAGAAACAATTAAGAAGCCATGAGTGAGAGAGATTAGATGTGACATTACTTGGCACAAATAACCGAACGATTCGATGTGATTCTGCGTGGCCTCCCTACATAGACACTGTACCAATTCATTTCACGGCCTACTAAACAATTCTGTCGTTTCCACGAGACGTATTTTTCAGAAAATATACTGTTCCGTTGAAATTTGATAATCTACTTTTTTGATTTTAATAAAGTTTATTATTATTATGTCTTCGAAATAAAACGTTTTCCTCGTAAATACAATCAAACGGGGGATTTTATCCGCGTCCTAGAACAATGGATTTCCTACGAATCTCGGACATATCTCGGCGGCATATGACAATAAATGTATATATCTTTTTATTTGATATTATATAATAATAAAAATGAATAATATACTTTACGGAAATTATATCAAGATGGTACGTCGTATAATGTTTCGAAACTCGTATAATCGTTTCCTATAATAATATTCGGTATTGTGTGGTTTACTATCGTTCGCTTCGTGTCAGTCAAAACGACTCCGAGCCTAGTGTACACAACGTTTATGCGTTTATTTTTACTCAAGGCCGTATTTGTTGGGCATTCCGGGGACGAGTCTCTCTGCCCTTGAGAAAATTAATAATTTTATTTGCCATTTGATGTATTGTAAAAGTAACATATTATTAATTATTATAATAATTAATCGCGTTCGATCTCGACAGGAATGTCGCTTCCAGCTACAGAATTTATATTAGGTTGAATTCTGGTTATTATACAATAATCACTACGTTACAATAATTTCCATAGTTACCGTTCTTACCATGATTGCCATGGTTACAGAGTAGGGTAAGATGGGTAGGAAAGGGTTGGTAGGGGGTAGGAGTCAGAGGGGGGTCCAACAATGACAAGTGCAAACCCTTTGAAATAATGGAAATTCCGAAAAACGCTATTTATAAAATACCATCTAGAGCCGAATTTTGATTCGAAAAGTGGCTGAACAAGGCTTTTGGATTAGTTATTTAGATAAGCGTTTACAGAACGGGGGAAAAAAACCGTCATTGTAAATTCGTGAGCTTCTTCGCGCTCCGTTCAGAGTCTAAAAATTATTAACTATACAATGTATAGGGCAGGCGGACCTCATCTGTCTCAGACAGCAAACGCACACCCTGCTGTCCCCGTGCACACGCCTATGAGAATAACTGCATAATAGTGCATACTGATAGTACACAATGACAAGCGTTTTAATACTGCCATATTATATAAATGATGCGTCTCACAAAATAGCTAACCTAGTCTATGCGCTATATTATAATGTGTACAATTGTAATATCTTTGTGATACACCTGTGAGTATAAATATATATATATATATATGTGTGTATTATAATAACTGATGATGCCGATAGCACGACGACGTAAACGCAGAATTGTAATATAATAATATCACTCTGTGGTATAATATACCCAGTGCTCTGTTGTACGTCGTTGGCTGTTAATTATTCGAGGATTGCAGTGATCACAGGTCTATTCATCTCGCGCTGCACAACGACGCTGGTTGTGGCGATTCATTTCGTTATCGTGATCGACGACGTTGACCCAGACAAAAAATTAATATGTCGGTCAGGTGTTATATATTTTGAGAAACGCGTGGAAAAAAGTCTCCCCGAGAAACACAGAAAAACGTTTTGACCATGGCCGATCTTAAGTGTATTTAACGCCCCGGGCGAATTTTGGCGCCCCACCCACTCCCCCCTATTACAAATCAGTTTTATTACTTTTAATTTCAAACTCAAATTATATAATATTGCATTGTAAGTCATATTCGATCACGTCTCGTACACAATAGTCGTCGGATTTTAAAAATTTTTTTGTGATGTATACTGTTTTTTTTTTTTTTTTTTTTTTTTTTTACCACTGACGCCCTTAGCCCTGGGCGACCGCCTCGCTCGCCATATGTTACCAAAAATACATATTTTGTAAATTAATTGAATATATATTTTAATTTTAATTTTAATTTTGCCTATATTCTGTACAGCAATATAAAATTAACATGTTATCTTTAATTTTTTTTGGGGGGTAGGGGGGATGGTGCTAAAGTCCCCTCCTATGCAGCTCATATTTTATATTATGTCAGTTCGCACAGAAAAACGGTCGTATCACTTTATTCTGGGAAACCATCTCGAGGAAAAAAAACTGAACAGTAATTGAATAAAATTAATCAAAACAATGGAAATTACGATTGCGGCGGCGCATTAATTTTTGTTGATTTTTTAATCACGTCAATTCGTTTATTTTTATTTATTTTTTTTCATATTCTTCCGGTAGCAGATAGAATCATTACACAATAATTCTGTATACTATAATGTACAGGGCGATTTTTTAAGCGTGCTCACCCCCATTTTTGGCCGTATAAATGCAAAATTTGGGATTTTTTTTTCCAGAATGTTCAAGTTACTATAAAACCAATATTTTCCATAACTCATTATTTTCATGTCACTTTAAGGGTGTCCTGTGGAGATACAAACTTTCTTTTTTCAAATGGCTATCCTCTATTTTAATTACGAAATTATATTCGGGTTATTTTTCTGTGAATTTTGATGTATTGAAATTAAAATTTGAACGAGTAGTTTTTGAATTATTCAAATTTAAATATTAAGGAAAATTGTCACTTGGGCACATATTTAGTTACGTACGTGGTTCGTAATTATTATATAAATTAATCTACTCAATTAACCTCTAATCAGAAATAATTACTCAAAATGTTCATAGACATCATGACGTGTGTACGAGATTAAATTTTACATTTACGAAATATTAATTGGTCTTATTATCTCATTTACCTATTAAGAATAAATTAAAATATGTGCCCAAGTGACAATTTTATTTATATTCATTATTATTATTAGTATGCAGTAGTATATTGAACAGTGAACAGAAAACAATACAATGAACAAAAACTACGAGACGACCTACCCCTTTAAGATATACTTGTGTTGGGGTTGGGAGTTATTACAATCAAAAATATTATAAATGAAATAAAATATAAAAACTAAGTGTAAAGAAGAAAAATATTAATATTTAATATTTAAATTTGAATAATTCAAAAAGTACTCGTTCAAATTTTAATTTCAATACATCAAAATTCACAGAAAAATAACCCGAATATAATTCCGTAATTAAAATAGGGGGTAGCCATTTGGAAAAAGAAAGTTTGTATCTCCACAGGACACCTTTAAGGTGACATGAAAATAATGAGTTATGAAAAATATTTGTTTTATAGTAACTTGAACATTCCGGAAAAAAAAATCCCAAATTTTGTATTTTTACGGCCGAAAATGGGGATGAGCACGCTTAAAAAATCACCCTGTATATATATTATATATAATACACACCATATTTATCGCGCGTATACGTTTTATTATAAACGGATTTTGAAATGACATGAAATATATATATATATATAATATGTGCCGTATGATATTATTATTATTATATTGTACGCGATTGGGGCCAGATAATGTCGAACTTCCGTTTGTTGATCGTCGATATAACAATATAATAGCCGACATGAACTCTGGTCGATTTCCCCCCCCCCATCCGTCCATGTTGTACCCTACCCCGCGGTTGAACGTGAATTACATAAATATATTGTTAAGCTCCCCCTATATTCGATGTCATTCTTCTGGCTCGTCAATAACATTTAGTTTTCGGTTGTGTATATTATGACTGTGTGTGTGTGTGTATATACATCTTTACTCTTTTTCCGTTTTGTTTTTCATCAATTTTTTTTTTCTATTATTTACTTTTTGAATAATTCAGAAGCTATTTTACGTGACCGATCATTCGGCCCGTACTTACGACGTAAGTTTTTTTTTTTTTTATTTAAATTTGAATGATGTTTTTTTTTTGTCTAAATAACATTCCTCCGGTTTTTTTTTTATTCCATTGTGAACCGAATAATATAAGTAACGTTCTGTGGTCGGGGAAAAATGAGCACGTTTTAAAAACGGAATATCGCTTAGACAAAAATTTTTTGAAATAATATATCATGGGGTTCCCTGGTGCATGTCATTAATGAACTCGCACAATCGGGTCGAATAATATTATTGTACTCGCAAACCGTTTCGAAAGGAATTAGCAGTGGCGTACGCAGAGAGAGAGAGAGAGAGCGGCTTAGGGGCTAAAGTCACTCACCCCCATTACGCCCTTATTATATATATTTTTTTTTTTTTTTAGAAACAACATCAGTTAAACCTAGTTGAGTTTTGGTTTTTTTTTTTTTTAACTAAGAAAAGTCGAATAAAAATCTTATTTAATCTATATGTGGATCATAAATTATTTTATTTAGGCCGTACTTTATATTTTGTAGAGACATCATTTTCGAATTTTCTAACGTACAATACGACAATTTGACAAAATTGATTTTTGTCGCGTGAGAAGCTGAATGGGGGTGGACACGTATTTGGCACGTGCTGAGAGCGAATCGGCAAATCGCAAAAACCGATCCGAACGTTAACTTTCAATCTGTGCTGCGGTCAAGGGGCAGTGACAGTAAAAGTGATTATTTTTTTTTTTTTTGAAAACAACGGTGAATCTAAATAAAGAAAAGGAAAAAGCCATTAATGGGAAAAAAGTGTTAGAAAAAAATGTCAAAAATTGTTTATCTAAGTTTTAAATTTCCATTAAGTTTCGATTAAAAAAAGATAGTTTTCGAGATTTTTTTTTTCATCAAATTTTGGATAATTTTTCCTAAATTTCGAGAAAATAATCTCGAAAAATTAAATCTTTAAAGTACCATTTAGACTATTTACAGGCACATACGGTCTCGAGAGTTTTGGACAAGTATTTCTATACGAAAAAAAATAAAATAAAAAAACGTCCAAATTTTTTTTTTCATATTTTTAAAATTTTTATGCGCGAAAATATTTCTCATATTATTGTCTACTTATGTTTGAATTTTCATAAGTTTGGGTCAAAAAATGATAGTTTCTGAATCTTTTTTTGTCGTATTTCAGATAGTTCACCCTCCCATAAAAAAAAAAAAAAAAAATGAAAAATTGAGAAATTCAAATAATGACCTCTTTAATGTACTAAGTAGACGCAAATCCGGTTTCAAAAAATTACCGATCGAGACTTTTGTATTTCCATGCGCAAAAAACGTGCGCAGAAAAAGAAAATAAATATTACTGTAACAACACCGTGTTTTTCGGTACGCTCAGAATCTAAAATCATCTAAAAGCGGAGGAAAAAGTGGTCGATAACCACACGGATAAAGGAATAATATTATTAGATAATAATAGTCTAATCTGGACACCAGTCGCGTGCTAAACGTCCGGACGCTCGCGCGAACATTCGGCAAGGGGTAGGCGCGTGGGCGGCGGCGCGAGTCCCTCGGGACCGGGATTCGGGGAATATTCGTGCTCGCGCTTGACCGTGACCCCCGCGCCGCGCCGTCCTAACCTCATCGCACCGGGTCCGAGTTCGGACGGACAACAACGCCGACCACGAGTCTTTTATATCATAAGAATTATTATTTCGCTCGTCCCACGTGACACGACCGCGTCAAAGTCGTCAAAACTATATAACAATAATAATAATAATAATAATGTACTGTTACGTGGTCGTCGTCACACGCCCGCGCGAAATTCACCGAATAACATAATAATAATAATATGTAAAGTATTATAATAATAATAATAATAATAATAATAATAATGGCGGTATATCAAAGCGAAAACGACCACCGCCGCCGCCACTGTTAAAACGCTAAAACGACCGTTTTCTGGCCGCCACAGTATAGGTATACATACATACCGCACAAGCATATTATAATAATAATAATAATAATAATAATATCGTCATGCGTGATATTATATAATATGTAGGTAAACACACACGCACGTGTATTATTATTATTATAATGTATGCGAGCGACGAGATCGGAGGAGGGGTTGCCGAAGAATGCAGCGTGAGGGGAAGGCGCGGGCTGTGGCGGTGGTGGCACGCGCCTAAAAGTACACGTAGACGAGACGCTACTTGTCTGCTACACCCTCCCCTACCTCCACGGGTCCGCTGCCGTTTTATCAACCCGTTCTCCTTTGTCGTCGCGTCCGCGTGTACATTTTACCTTTGTCTCGACTTCGGACGAAAGGCACGCGGAGTCTCCACCGCCGCCGCCGTCATCTGAAGAATTCGCGCTCTCCATTACTCTCTCGGAAATTATTACGTATATTTCGCGTGATGCTTTGAACGCGACTACGACTATGACGACATTCGTCGGAATGCTAAATGATGACCGGTGCGCGCGTTAAAGGATTTCGAATAATTTACACGCACTTCCCCCACCCCCCGTCCCTTTGCGCGTTTTTACTCCAGCCTAGGGCCAGCCTAGTTGACTCGGGGGGGGGAGGCTTGCCGTTATTCACCAAAACCAGATTACCCGAACATCTAAACCGCTAAGTCATACTAAAATATGTATATATAGAGATAATGAAGAAAAAAAAAAAAGAAATAACGTATATTGTTTAAAACAGTGGTGCCCTAAGGTCACCTTGACTCAAAAAAAAAATATTTTTATATATATATATATTTACAATTTAATATGATTATTTTTTTTTGTCCCCACCCAGCTCGAGAGGTGTCTTTAAAATACCCCGAATTAGATAGTGCAAAACCCTTAGCTTATTAGCTTCAGCTGATTACAAATACTTCATCCACTTAACTTCAAACTAAATTCGAAAAATATTAAGGTTTAAGCAAAATCACTAATCTCATTGCCTCCGTCAAAAATAATGGTGAACGTTTTGAGTTTGGAATATTTCCAAAGTGAAAATTTCATACTCATAACCCTAATTAATATATGTATAAATATATATTAAGAGTTGGTGGTCGGTATACTAAACTAAATGTATTTTCCGAGTCAGTTAATATCATTTCAAAAATGCATACTTATATTTATATGCCATATCATCTCGCACACCTCTCACGTTCGACAAACAATTTTCAATACGTCAACTCCGAATTTCCATATTCTTCTTCCTCTAAATATATACGAACAAATAATACGAATGGATTACTTACGTTACGATTTAATACCGCCGACGTCAACTTTTCGATGGTTCTGGGGACATATTATTTTCAGATTATTTTCACCGAAATGTCATTTTGATAAAAATGCTATTAGTATTCTCTAAAATGTCTTAAACCGATATAATATGTTTTTCGTCAGATTAACCGAATGCCCTTTTTGATGTTTTTAATGCGTTAAATATTATGTATCTGTATTATTAATAATATCTACATACAATGTAATCTTTAACATTTAAAAACGTCTCTGGTGATATCTCAAAAATGGTTCAATTTTCGTTAACAATTGTGTGAAAATTTTAATCTCTGTATACTCCAACTTAGTTAGTTGCTTGAAAAAAAATCTAATCCTAAAATCAGGTTGTTATTTAAAAAAAAATATGTCAAAATTTAGAAATCTTGCGCTTCTAAATTCTCCAAAATATTTACTTCAATACAAGATCATCCATTTGATATATTTAATGTTACATCTGAGAAGGAACACAGTGTATATATTATGTGTACGAGATATGAATTGCACGTAGACTTTCGTTATTATGTAACAGCTGGTCTTTTTAATCTAGTGTCTCCACTCAGAGAAACTTTTGATCATTCGCGGACCATCCTATACTCGATTTTAGTGGATGATACTAAATTGAAATTGAGTATTAGTGCAGTTTATCAATGGTTTTCAATCTATCAATAGCTATAAGCCTAAATTACAGTGTAAGAGCTTTTTCCTTTTTTTTTTTTAAAAAAAAAACAAATCCACTTGAGATTATTAAATTATAATTTAATCATTTTAAAAAATGATTAGAATTTGAAGAGGCTTCTAAACCAGAATTACTCCAAAATAAATATTTAAACAAGTATATGAAAACTGATGTATTCATTTTATGTAATGAATTTATTTCATAAACGTTTTTAGATTCTTAGTAGAGCGAAAAAGCTAACGTTTTTATAATGATGTTTTATTTTTCATGTGTACGCGTTTTCGTATAGTATTTACTTGCCCAAAAGTTTTGACTAGCAGCTTTTTTAATCTAAAGTCGACTCTTAATTGTACTTTAAAGTGATTATTTTTCCGAAATTTGGTAAAAACTACCAAAAATTTGAACAAAATATCATTGAACTAATTCACATATGTGAAAAAATGTTTTCCTGTTCTCAGTTAGTAGTGGGATATAAGGTTGGTCGAGAAAAAAAAAAGCTATTTATAAAAAAACTATCAAGCACGGCCAACTTCCAATTTGAGAATAACTTAAAGGGGGTTGACTTACAAATTTTAATATTGGGCTTACAAATACTTACAATTAGCGCACTATGTTTTGGCAAGGTCAAACTTCCGCCGGAAGTTAGCCGTGATATAAACTTTTGTTGATAACAGCAAACGGTTGTACTTACAAATTCTAATTTCGGGCTTACAAACGACGACTCACTAAATATTGGGAAAATTGCAATTGAAAATATTTTAATATTGGACGACTAACATAACGGACCTTATTATTATTATTATTACTATTATTATTTTTGGTATTTAAGAGTTTATATATTGGAAACCGAAATAGCGTACTCTGGCCGAAAACGGGCATTGCAGAATATTACCGAAAACGGGTTCCGCCCCACCGCAGTGCAACGGACAACACGGTCGCGGACGATGTTTTAGATTTATTAGCGCGATATTAGATTTATTGTCATTGTCGTGACCGCGCGTGCGTGCGTGTTTTGAAACATTCGCGGGTATCAGACAATGTTAATATTGTGTATTTTACGTGTGACACACACGAGTGCTCTCTCGTGGGGAGTGCTCGCCGCGGGGATAAGTCGGTTGGATCTGTAAATAGTGTTTTATTGAAAAAAAAAAAAAAAACATCTGACACCGCTAGACGGTCGCGTCGAAGGCGTTAGTGCCCCGGGGGAATACTCGGGCGAATGTTTACGCCGCCGTCACCTCGATTGTCGACCGAGAGGAGAGTATACAGTGTACAGAATACGTTCGCAGTCGCAGCAGTCGCCTTTAATCGGAGGGGAGAGAGAGAGCAGTAAAATGTCGGGCACTTAAAACCAATCTGTCTGGGCTACTATACGCGGTACGGTATATGACGTGTCGGCGGCGGCTATGGGGGGGAGGGGGGTTGGAATGAAAGTACGGTTTGAACGACCCGCCGCCGCCGCCGCCGTCGAGCACGATGCGACCCCGCGTCCTTTGGAAACTTTCATTCGTTCGCAAAAGTTTCGGGAAGAAATCAAATTAACGTTGGTTTCGTTTTTCGATTATTTACTCGGTCCGTTACTACTTTTACCGTCGACATTTTTTTTTTTTTTTCGAAAATCTTACAGGCGTTTAACCCCTCTGCACGCGATTTACATATAATATTATTATCTGCAATCACCGTCGTATACCTCGGGATATTTTTTCATCGACAATAATATAAATACTTTTTAATCTACTTGTCCGCTGTCGATTGTTAGATTCTGAACGAAGTGAAGAAGCTTGTGTTTTTAAAATGATGTTTATTTTTATTTTTTTCTGCGTACAACTTTTCGTATAGAAATACTTGTCCAAAAGTTTCGATCAATAACTTTTTGAAACCGGATTTGCCTGTAGATTGTACTTCACAGGGGTCATTTTTTGAATTTCTCAATTCTCCATTTTATTATTTTTGTAAAAAACTACCCAAAATTTGACAAAAACGACTCGGAAACCATCATTTTTTGATCCGAATTATATGAAAATTTAAACGTAGATAGAAAATCATATAAGAAAGATTTTGGCGCAAGAAAATTTCGAAAATGTGAAAAAAAAATTTTGGACATTTTTTTTTCTCATTTATTTTTAATATAATTAACTTCCCTCGTTCAGAATCGTTTTATTGAAGAAATGATTTATCGTTTCTTTAAAATCGAATACACCCGTCAAGAGAATCCCACCCGTCGTGCGAAGAACACCCATCGTGCGAAGTATGTCCGGCTTTTTTCTGTCTGTGTATATACATGTTTTTATACCTCAAAGTTTATTTAATTAAACAATCGTTTGGAATGCACAAAAACGCAAACTCGTTCGACTATCGTCTATAAAGTAACATATTTTCTAATAACAGAATAATTACAATTTTGTTGTATTATGCGTGGAAAACTGTTTTTTGACTACTAAAAAAATAACAACGTTTTATTACAATATAGTGTTTAATGAAATTAATGAAACGGGTACCGAGTATCAGCTAGTTCACAGTTTTTTTTTTTTTTTTTTTTTTTATTACGTTACTCAAAACTTTATTACCATTTTTTTTTTTTCCATCAAATTTATCTAATTTGGCGCATATTTTTAATTGGAAGTTATAACCGTGTAGACCAGTGGTTCTCAACCAGTATCATCAAAAAAAATTGTTTATTTATATTTTAGAGTATAAACTATGTAGACCTTGTACTGTAAAAAACGGTTCACACTACACTATATTACAAATATCTCACTGAATTTTTTTAAGAAAATAAAAAATCTTTAACTAGGTAAATTTATAATTTTAAATTCTGGATAGAACGCAGAAGCTGGTGTTTTTTATCGATATTTATTTTTATTTTTCTTCCTGTAAACACGTTTTGTACAGAAATACTAGTTTAAAATTATGATCAGAATCTTTTAGAATCAGAATTTACCTCTAGATGGTACTTTTGAAAGGTTATTTTTCGAAATCCTCAATATTAAATATATATGAATATTCAATATGAAATTTTGAAGATAGATACCAGATAGACAATAATATGAGTAATAACACTTTTTCGTTTATATTTTTTTTTCTTTTCTCAGTTAATAGTGGAATAATAAAACTGGATGAGTAAAAAATAAATTTATCGTTTCTTTAAATTTCAATACACCCACCAAAAGTACCCCATCCAAGGATTGAAGTATACCCATAGTGCTGAGTAAATCCGGCTTTTTTTAAATAAATTGTTAAAACGTGTGATAATTTACATAGATGATAATTATTTTATTTTTTTTTTTCAAAAATACAATAACTGAATTTAGTGTTTGGCAATTTTTCCGGATCTAAATTAGGGTGGATATAAAAGGTTGAGAACCACTGGCGTAGACAATGTTTGTCCATAAATTCGCCAGTAAATACCTAGACCAGCATAAAATACTTTGGAGTTCCTAGAGCAGAAATTAAAGTGATATCGACAGACCTAGAGAATTTATTCGTCTCACGTCGAATGCAATGAATAGTTGCCGTCCGTTACGTTCGCATAACATTGAGAACAAATTCGTAAAATAACATTAACAGTGATTTCCTCGAATTTCACGTGCCGCAATACTAGCTTCGAGGAAGTTTCGAACCACTATCCGTTATTTATAATTATAATAATTATTAAAGATCATTCGATCTTTAATCATTATAAATATAAACGATTTTATGATTTTAATCACCAATTCCAATGTATACAACATTTTTATACAAATAAAAATAGGTCCATACGGATAATTTTTCGGTAAAAATGTAAATAAATAAATAAAATAGCTTTATTCAAAGTTTAAATAATAAGAAGTTTTAGTTGAAAGAAAAATCGTTATTTTACATAATAAAATCAGCTTTTGTCAGTCATAATATAATATATGAGTAAGATTGTATTACATTTTTAGCTCTCTACACTCAGAACTTGAAATGTAATTAATAAAGACCAATAATAATATTTCCAAAATAATTTTATACTGCGTATAAAATTCCAAAAGTAGTCAAATATTTTTGAACATTTTTTTTCAATCTGTACTACACTATTGTTGACAGTTGATGAAAAATGTCAAGTTCTCAGTATTATTGTTTCTGAAATTTCTACTGTAAATAGTTGAAACCATGGATTTCATGAAAATTTGGTTTATACATTATATTTGACCGTTATTACTCAAATTATCACTACGTTTCGTTAAATTTTGGGGAAACCGGTGAGAACACTGAGAACTTAGAAAAATAGCGTGTGAAACGTCGTGTACTTACCCGAGAACTCTTTCGAGCGGAGAAAGCGTTTTTAGGAATAGATAAAAAAATACTATTGGTTTGCTGTGGCGAGCAAAATATGTTTTCTACGTACAAATATAGATAATAATTTATTATTCGTGTAAAAATATCGTTCCGAACAATATTATTGAATATATTATAATGACCTGAAAATAATAATAATAAGTCACAAGGGCTCTGAATTTCCTTTTCACCCCCCACCCACACCCGTTTGCGGTGCGGGTTCTGCGGGTTCTCGGTTACGCCACTAGTGAAACCCCACTATTATAACTACCTAATCGTTTCACTCCGCCGCCAAAATCAGCTGTAACACCAATATATTTTTACCAAAAACGCGGTTACGAGACGTGGTCACGTCTTAATAACCATCGATACATAATAATTAGGGCCCGGATTTAAATGCACTAAAAATCCTCGAAAAATGCTCTGAAAAACAGTCAAAAATGCATTTAAAAAATGTATTTTCCCTTGAAAATACCCTTAAAAAATGAATTTTATTGCGAAAATGCATTGGAAAAAGGTTCTATACATTTTAATATTTTAATTTATTTTACTATTTACCGTCTGTCGAGTCCAGGTGACCATAAGTAAAGATAAAATTCAAACTTTATAGCAATTACAGAGAGATTTATAGATATTATTAAGGGAAAAACCAAAAAACATGGACAGTAACATTTTTAATTAGTTGAATTTAAATTATTGATTTGTATAATGTACAGATATTATAAATTAACATTGTAGGTTTATTGTTCAAATATGCATTAAAACGAATAAAAAGACTGAAAAATGCTGAAATATGCCCTAAAAATGAAAAAACATCGAAATATGCAAAATAATACAAAATAAAAATTTTGGTTTTGAGGTCTTTGTGACATGAAACAAATTTTGTAGTTGGAAAGCATTTCCTAAGATAACCCAAAAAAATATGCATTTTGCATTGAAATCCGAGCCCTAATAATAATAATAATACCGAGGGCATATTATCATCAACGACCCTCCCCTCCGTCCAAATTATAAGCCAGTGTCGGACACACACTGCCGGCACGAGGCTTAGTACCTCTATATCACACACACACACACACACTCATACCCATACACAAACTCTTTCTCTCACTCACACACACACACACACACTTACACATTTGCACATACATACACACACACTCTCTCTCTCTCACACACACACACACACAAACACTTACACATTTGCACACACACACAAACACACAGCAGACGGGTGGTCCACAGCAGCGGTGGTGTTGGTGTGTTTATCCCGGGACGTCACGCCAATTGACAGGTATAAATCCGGGAAGAGATGACGGTTGATTAAGCAAATCGGACAAATCGGGTCGCGATTGCGCCCGTAAAGCATCGAAAGCGGACTTAATGAGCGTATGTGCGCGCGTATTAACCCGTCGCACATTTATTACCACCGCCGCCGACGCACGACATCGCGCGCGCGTGACTTTAATGCCCCGTCGTCCCTGTGTGCTGCGATCACCCCGTGTCACTCCCCTCGCCCCCCCTCACCCGTCGATAATCGCCACCGACTCCGACCCTCGCCCACGCGCGCGTTACGTATATATATATATATATATATACTCCCTTCGGGCCCCGTTGTGAAATCCCTGTGCCGGCAGTTTGCACCCTCAGGAGTGGCCACGAGTAACCGATCGGTGGTGAGGAGAGATGGGACGGGGGTGGAGCGGCAATCACTTCGGATCCCTTTTCGTTCTACTACCCCCTCATCGTTCATCGCCTACCCTCCGGAAACGATTTGACCACCGGTGGCGGCCGGTCGTCGAGAGTATTTCTCGACCTCGAATTCGACGTTCAAAAGCCAATTCGTATTCACTAGCGTGCAACGGTGGCAAAGAGGAGACTATAAAAAAAAAAAAAAATTAATTAAAACATGGGCACACGTCGTTAAGTGTATTATATTATTATTTATTTGACAAATCGCTCCTTTTTGAAAAAAGAGAGTTCTAACTCAAAAAAAATGGCTGTTGTGAGTTATTTACAAAAATAAGAAAAGCACTTCTGATCTACTTTTAACTGCAAAAATGTATTTATTTTTTTTTAATTATTTAAAAATGTTATATTGCAAATAACTCACAACAGCCATTTTTTGGAGTTACAACTACTCTCATTTTGCAAACAAGCGAAATTCTGTTTTGCTTTGATGATGAACCTGTAAACCAAACTTGGCTTGCGCCTAAATTAGTGGGGGGAGGGGGAGTGGGGTGAATTTTGGTTATCGTTTATGTGTGTAAGTGCGTATATAGAATATAGTTGCTGGTTAGATATGTTGACCAATGTTATGGAGTCGAGTTTGTTGTGGCTAGAAGCCGCCCCGTATGTGGTCGTGCTCAGAAAAGGATTTTTTGGAAAACATAATTTTGGACTGGGGTTGGATAGAATTTCGTATGAGTTTGAAGTTTGCGGAATGAAGTAGGATGCAACATTTCTGACAGGAAAGGATGGCATATCTGTCGACAAATTCTTTCAGTTATTAATATCTCGAGTTCGTTAATCCGCGTATGTTCGTTTCGGATTTCACTTTTCAGCCCCAATCAGTGACCGTATATTTATTATTATTATTATTATTATTATTATTATTGTAACTATACGTTATGCAAAAATCCGAATTAATTAACGCAATCAATTTACTACTGATTTATACCACCCAAAAGCTACGCATTAATTATAGTTTTGCACGGACAATACAAAATTAATTACGTCGATCGTCGAAACATTTTTATTTTTATTTTTTTTTTTTTATAGAGCGTAAATTATCTGCTTTGATATTTTCTTCGCGAAAACCGGGCAGCGGCGTAAAAAATCGTTTCATTATTCAACGTGACAATCACTTTCCCGTTTAAATAAATAATAATTATTATGATAACAATGGTGAAATTAAACGGCGTTGAAATGTATTCAAACACAAATGATTTTTGAATTTAATCATTAATATAGTATCAACAGTCTCACATTAATGTTCCGGACTTTTCTTTTTTTTTTTCTTTAGAAACAAAAATCACATTCAAACAATTGTTTTAATGGATGTATCGAGTCGCCGCGTCTTAACGGCGTGAGCAGATTTTTGTTGAGAGTTTTTTGCACTCGGCTGCAGACGTTTTTAAAAATAACAGTAAAAATGTTAATGCATTTTTTTTTTTTTTATGTTCTAGTGCTTGCAATATTTAAGTGCTTTCTTTAGACTGATGTTCCAGTTAAATTCTGTTTTTTTCCTTATACCATCCAAGGTTTTTAAATAATTTTTAATAATATTTTAGTGTAAAAGATATTTTGATTTTTAGTAAACCGAAAAATGTGTGTTTTTTAAAAAAAATATGTATATTTATGTGTCTAAGTTTTGTGGCAAAAACGGGGTCAAAAATTTCATTCTTTCCTTCTAAATTTCTGAAATTTTATCTATGTAATACTTTACAGAAGCAATTATCGAAATTTTCATTGGATATCAAAGCGTGAAGAAAACATTAGCAATTTCATCATAAAAAACGGAAAAAATAAACCATACAATAGATTTTTATGAAAGTGGTTTTAATTCATATAGTTGCAACCAAAAAATGATTGAGATGCACATAAACTTGAAAAATGAATAATTAATTGAAAAATCGAAAACGTTGAGCTATTACGTGCACAAATATAATGAATCATATTTAAGATTCAAACAAATCTTCAAAAATAATCTATGCGTCGTAAAAAGTAATGTCATTTGTTAATATTTATAATACATATACAAATAAATTTAAAAAAAAGTTAGATTTTACATTATAGATTGGAAATTTGACTAAACTTTTTGAGAAGGGGGTTAGCTGAGCCTTGATCTCGCGTGACATACGAACAAACATTTC
>JAIPRM010006394.1:0-18764 GCA_025469315.1 Stegophylla sp. TES_Ste_2020 | reverse complement strand
CGACTCGAAAACCATCATTTTTTGATCAGAATTTTATGAAAATCTAAACATAGATAGAAAATCCTATAAAAAAGATTTTGGCGCAAGAAAATTTTGAAAATGTGAAAAAAAATTTTGGACATTTTTTGATTTTTTTTTTTTTTTTTTTTATTATTAACTTCCTTCGTTCAGAATCGTTTTACTGAAGAAATGATTAATCGTTTCTTTAAAATTTAATTACGCCCGTCAAGAGAATACCACCCGTCGTGCGAAGTATGTCCGGCCTTTTTTGCATATTAGTTTAAACTTTAAAATATAAATAAATAATTTTTTTTTTTGGCGACACACCTAACAGTAATACTTGACACACGGGTTGAGAATACCACTGCTATAGACCGTATTATAATAATAATCACGAGATGTCCCCGCTACGGTGAGGTTAGTTTAGTCGTGGCTAAATAAATAAGTTTATTTTTTTTCTGTTTTTCCGAGTCGTTTATGGCCACGGTCTGTCGTCGCGTCGTTGACGTCTTCACGGGACGTTGACGCGACGCGACGGTCCCCCCCATCCGATGCCGCGGAGCGTTTTCCGTTCGATTTTCCGCAACGTTTTCAACCGCAACGCGTCGGCCGCGCGCGCCCGCAATCGGTCGGACGACGCGACCGACGACGACGGTCTCCCCCCGGGTCATTCGAACAGGAACGCGTCTTCGTCGTCCGATTTCCTCCGGGACTTGCACTGCCGGTCGTGTGCCGTTTGCACGCCCTGATGGTGATGGCGATGGTGATGGCGATGGCACGACTCCAAATCGTATTCGTTCGCGGCCGTTCTCTTCTCGTACGCGCAGTCGTACAGGGATTTGGTCGGGTTCAACAGCGTCACCGTGTCCCCGTCGACCGCGTCCGCGTCGAACAGCTGCTCGTCTCCCAGTTCCGCGTACGCCACGGCGCCGAACCTGTGACACACAAACGGAGACCGGATCATTGAGTAAAGAATATACGTATTATTATGTATATCAGGGTGGTCCAACCTTTTGTAGTTGGCGGGCCAATTTATACTTTCATTAAAACACCGAGGGCCGCCAGAAGAAAAAAAATTTGATTACCAATTTATATTTTATTATATATCATATAATGCACAAATTATAACATTACACATTAAGTTACTTATATTTAGAATTAATAAGAATTTAGTATTAATTGATTAATTAATGAGATGATTGACATTGTTTTTCAGAAGCCAATTTTTCAATATCAATTAAACATTCTGTGGTGGGTAATCTGATACACGACTGGTTTATGATTACTGAATAGATTTAGTTTAGACTGTTTATTAAATGCTCGCTATTGTGCGATTGAGAATAGTATTCACTATTCACGCCATTCATAGTCTTATCGCGATATGACCGACTCCCAGGAATTTCCACTGTCGGGAATTCCCAAAAATAAAATTTAAAATTTATACGATCATACTACGATTTTGTTATAATTTTATTGTGATTTTAATTTTTAATTAATAGAAAATGTAATTATTGGGGGCCAAAAAAAAAGGCTTCGAGGGCCGCGGGTTGGACCACCCTGTTCTAGGGATTGCCGATCCGGTCGGCACGCGGCCGATCGTGCGCGGGGGCGACGACGACGACGACGACGACGACGACGAGGTGACGAGCGCGGCGGACGGGAGGAAACGAAAACGCGCGCGCTGCTAGGCGCGCGTACGAAAACCTCGAGGGGGTCGCGCGCCGCACACGTTGCCGCGTAAAAGTGCATTCGTTCGCTGCCGGCGCGCGCGCGCGATTATCACACCGTTGTCGTCGTCATCGCCGTCGCCGCGGTCGTCTCGTGTCGCGCGCGAGCGCTATTTTGTTTTTTTTTTCGGTTTTTTTTATTCCCCCTCGCCTACGACAACGACGCGCGTTTCCGTTTTCGCGATTTTCCAATTTCTATACTCGCCCCGATCGTCGTCCGGCGGTATATTTTCATTCACTTGCCTTTTTTCCGTCTTCGTCGTGACGCGCGAAATCTCCGCGGAAAAAAATGTCGTCGACCCGAGGACGATCGACGCGGTCGTGAACCGTCGTACCGTCCACCCCTTTCGTCCGTTGTCGGTCAGGCGGTTCCACGGTCCGAGTTCCGCGTGCCAGTGCCAGTGCCCGCGCAACGCGTACGCACGACGAATGACGACGGCCGTCCTAGTCGCGTCAACAACAACGGCGGTTGCTGCTGCGTGTCGGCGAACCGCAAGTAGTCGTACGACGACGACGACGACGACGCGATCATCAATCGTAAGTCGCGACTAAACGGTCGTTGTTAATAATAATGATGTATACACGTATTATTATGTAGGACGCTCGGCGAACTGAGAAAAATAATGTGCACGGGGATATTAGAAAAATATGGATATCGCAGTTGTGAAGCCCGAAAACGAATTTAAAAATCGTGTGTTTCATAATATATTCAGTGCAGGGCGAGCTATAACCCCCCGAACGCTAAAAATAAAATTTTGCACGTGTAAATTCAAAAATATTTTTTCCCACTTATTCCTACTACCGTAAGTCATTTAGCTAAAATCACACTAATATCTGAAACAGTAAGCAGTTGAGTATTTTTGGGAGTTTAAAATAAATGTTTTTTTAAATCCACGACACGGTTTTTATTGATTATCTCGAAAAGTGAAAAAGTGGATTTAGGGGGTTTCTGAAATAAGCGATTCAATTATGTTTTTTTTTGTAATTGGAAAACGTGTTCGAATCCCAGTACGTTCAGTTCAGTAGAATTTTGTCCGCAACGATACTTTTTCAAAATATTCAACTTCAATTGTTTTTCGAAAAACAAAATAAACCTACCGACAATTTGAGTAAAAACGATAAAAAATATGCCGTAGTCTAGATTTCCACGAAGTCGATTTTAGTAATTTAATCTTTACTCAAAAAATACTACCTAACAGAAGCTTAAATGTTACACTAATTATCAATAATACAGATTGGAAAATTTTGGAATAAATCTAGGATTTAAATTTTATTTTCTCAAAATACTCATCTCAAATTCAAATTCAAAAAAAAAAAATTGATTAATTTTTTTTCTACTTGACCGTTTAATGTTAGAATATGTATCAAACAAATTATTCATAAGGTTTTGATTTAAAAAGAATTTTTTTTTTTTTTAAGTAGTTTTATGTAAATTATAATGTTCATTAGATTATATATTATAAATTAAAGCTGTATTATATTTTCAGCCTATTATATCCATAATTTATAATTTTAATAGAAACAATTAGATATATATCCTAAAATTAGTCAAAAGTTTTTAAAAGTTTTCAGTTTGTAATAGCTGACTATGATTGATAATGCGGGTGAACATTTTAAGTTTCCAGTAGTTTTGAACTAAATTACTAAATTCGATTTTATGAAATCTAGTTCACTTCATATTTTGCTCTTTTTACTATATTTTTCGATAGTTCTTCTTTATGCATATCAAAATTATTGAGAATTTCAAAATATCATATTTTAAATATGACCCCATTTAAGTACCATGCTAACAAGATTTTCTACCGGAAAATTTTATTAAAAAAATTAACTGGAACATATTTTCGAGTAGGAAAATGTTTGTAAATCGTATTGAAAATTAACGTCGTTATGAGACCACTAGTTTTTTCGCTCTATTCCGAACTAAAATATTGTCAACCGTTAGATATGTATTGATTAGTCAAAATATGAATGGGATCTGTAACCGTGAAAAATGAAGTATTAGGAGAAGCTAGGAACTCACTTAATCGAAATGCACATAAGCGGATCCTGAAACCACCCATAAACACATAACACGATATTAAATTTGGTTTTTGAATATGTAAATCCATTTTAAATAACATGTTTTCTTTTAGTGACACAAATAATTGAATAACCACGCTTAGATTATATGTTTTTTGAATATATTTTTTAATTTTACGAAATAACATGTTACAATAAATTAAATAAATATACAAATATACAGAAGTTTTTGAAAAATTTTCCAGTTGATAGGTACCTCTAAATAATTGAATAAATCCAAAAATTTTTATTTAAGTTTGTACCATTGAATTTCTCGTGACATAAATCTAAGTATCATAAAATGCATATGAAATAAAATTCATAAAGTTCCGAGCCCTAAAAATCATCATCGGTTGTCGAGCAACATATTATTATAATGTGAGACCCGGTCTCTGACGACACAATGGTTTTATCCAATGTATTTTGTTATAATATATTATATTCTGTCCGACATAAAGTGCTGACGTTTCTAAATTGTATTGAATTCGAATGGTTGTTGGTTGATAATTTTCACGAAGATTCAAAACTTTCATGTCAAATAATATTTTTGTTTATTTATTTATTTTTTTTTCAATATTGGACGATATGCGGTCTACCGCGACTACTGTCGCACAAAGGTTTAAATTATTTATTATCATACTCACGTATCTAATTAATTGGCAAAATACACGTCCGCCGGGAAAAACCTCGTTGAAAGAGTTATTTAATATTGTAACTACACAAATCAAAATAACTCCTGAATTATTATGTGGGTGTAGGGTGTTTCCGAATCCAGTTTTTGACGGTCCTTTTACGATCCGCCGACAGTGTGTTTTATTTGTTTCCTTTTATTTTTTTTATACATATTTACTTCATTAATGCCTTTAAATTTTTAAAAAGTCTCGTGAGGATTTGAGTGGTTTTTTGAGGGGTGGGCTTAGTTATACCTCCCTCCTCTCTTTTATTGCGTCTATAACAACTAGAGTCGTACTTTCACGATTTAAAGTATAATATGCAATTTACGATTATCAAGCCAAAACGTCCCCTCGTTGTCAAGGGATGTTTTCGATTTGCGGGATGAGTCGTGTGCCTTTGGCCGTGGTTTTTAAGTTATAAGTGATGACTAATATTAAGAACGCTTTGATTGGTCGATGAATTTCGCTCTGGATCCTCTGATGCTGGGGGAAGCTTTTTTGTATATTATTAAGGTGATTTAAGAATTATGGTGAGATTACATAAAGTTTCCCGCACACTATTGGTTTTATCGACTTTATACACAACTGTACATGGTATAGTATTGTAAACGTAATGACTTGAGGGGAAGGTCCCAAGATAAGTGGTCAAGTATACCGATGTACAATTATATGAAACATCGGCGAAATGGAATGTCTGCGAAATGGGAACAAATTGTCGGCGAAATGTAGCGTCGTCGGCAAAATGGGATTTCGGCGAATTAGGGTACAATCGTTTGTGACGATGATAAAATGTAAAAATTTGATGGAAACATAATTATTATTATTATTATTATTGATAGGTATGTTAATAGTGTATTATTGTTCTTTTATTTTATTTTATGAATGGAATCTAACAAAAAAAAAAAAAAATTTAAATGAAATTTAAGTACACTATTGTTTTGAAAAGAGTTAAGATTATAAATTTAATAAGAATTTTATAGCAGCAAAGCCTAGAGAATTAATTTTATTAGAAAAAACACAAAAACGATAATAAACATAAAGTTTTGTTTTAAGTTTTGATAGTAGTAATAAACTGTCAAAATTTATTTAAATAACTATAGATATAACTAATAAAGAATACAATTGTTTATAGTTATTATTTGGCATTTTAAATAAAAAAAAAAAAATTTGATATAAATATAAACTTTTAAAACAAATATTAATTGACAAATTTTCACAACCATAATATTATAACAGTCAGCAATGTCTATGGAAAACTGTTTTTTGATTTCTATCAGTATTTTGACTGGAAATTTTTCGATGAATTTGAAACAATAAAAACCGTTTAAAGTGTTGAACTTATGTTTAGAAAACTAATATGTAATTTGAATAATGTATTAAAATACATTTCATACTTTCAATTGTCTACATAAGCTCCTTATTTTTTACAACGTTACACTCTTTTTAAAATTTTGTGCTTAATATTATTATATTATAAATGAATTTCATACTTACTTATTAGAAGATTTATAAAAAATCATTAAATTATTTATTCAATTTGTGATTTAGAATATTAATTTGTTGAAAGTTGTATTGCACATAGGTATATAATTGTGAAGAGTGAATCATAAAATATTTTAACAATTTGTCTTTTTATTACATATAAATTATAATATATAGTTAGACTAAATACTATTTATTTACATCTTTACATCTTGTGATTTTGATATTGACAAAATAAGGACAACATTAATGTAAACTCAGTAGATTCTTCAAATACCATTTTTTTTTTTTTTTTGATGATTAATATTATTTGAAGTATTTTCTTTGTTATTAAAGACGAAGTATTGATTTTGATAAAGTTATAGATACTTATTATGAAAAAGCTAGAAAATTTATTTTTTAATTACACATTGCAATATATTATTGTATTTTCAGTATACTATTTGCTAATTATTATTTGAATAATGACAGATCATAATTTGTAATTTAGCCATCTTCTACTTTATAGAACATAAAGTGTACAATTGATATGTATTTTATACTTGCCTACCTTACGAGCAAATTGTTTTTTTGGTTTTGGGTTTTAAACCTTATAAATCCGGCATTAACTACGTATGCATACAATAAAATTGTTCCCCCCCCAAACCAAGTGGCAATCATTAGTTTCGAATATATACTACAGCATTTCTCGATTGCTCTTTTCAAACATACTTTAATGCAGTGTCACCTTCCACTCATAAATTACTATACATTCGTTTGTGTTCAGATTTTTTTATTTAGCAAAACATTTGTATATACATCAACTTTAAGAGGTTTCAATTATAATTCACTTTATATCAAGATATTGATTATGATTTATGAATATTTTATAATTTTATATGAATATAATATGATGTACGATTATAAATAACTTTATTGATATAAAGTTTAGATTCAAAGCAAGCTAATTTTTTGAAACTTTTTTTTTTTTATTATTGTTTCGATTGTGTTCGCTTTTTTCTATAGTTGAAGATGTGAGTAAATAATCGCCCTTTATTATATAATAACGTTTTGTTTTTTCACGTTTTCGAGTAGAGACAGTGTTTTAAAAACTGCACACAGGTCCGCTGTAGATCAACAAATGTTTTTGGTTTTTTTTTTTTGTACATTTTGAAACGTGTCTTCGTTAGAAGAAAAAAAAAAAATAAAAATAATAATTGTAACAAAGAATACTGCGAGAAAAACCGGCAAATATGAGTATGAAATTGATTTTGGTTATTTCGGTATAATATAAAATACACAAAATTGTCACAAATTACTTATTTTTCAGTTATACAAATCACATAAAAGGTTTAAAAAAGGTCCCATTTTACATTTTACATTTTGCTCTACATTTAAATCCGAGGATATCTAGTTTAATTAAATTAAGTGGTTTGGTTTAAATTTCTTAAATTATTCGTAAATTTCAATTTCAATTTTCATTAATTTAGTAAAAAAATTCAAAAACAAAAATTGTTTAAAAGCGACAGTCTTTCTGAATCCTTAGAAAAAAAATCGAGTTGGCATGTAAAAAATGTAAGTTGTACTTTTCAAAAGTGATATTTTAGCACTCCTTAGGTCCTCCGAAAAGCTCATTTCAATACAAGGTCAACAGAACGAAATATTTGGAATGAATTTAGAATGAATACACTATAGGACGTAAGCATAGTATTATAATATTTTATACGAACGTGCGATCACGTTCACCAACTTATATTAAATATGTTTTGTGTAACTATCACTTTTATCTTATATTGTTTTTCTTTTGTTGTTCACTTTTTACTCTATAAATTTACATTACTTTATAAATCACGTATCTACCGGTAGATATTCATATTTTGTTTATATTATCTGTTTTATCTTTTTTTCTATGCTTTTGTGTGTTTGAGTTTTAACAACGTTTAAATTTATTTAGAACATGTTATATGTATGATTAAAAATTGCGTACTTTATCGAATTTGAAAGTTCGTTATAATTTTTTTTTTTTAAAAATGAAGATTCCGGTTTACATTTGGATTAATCCCAATAAACCGATAAAAATAGAACGAGTTTCTAAACGTATGTAGGCATCTAAAACTAAACGTCATTTAATTCTACTGAAAAATTATTGAAAGTATTTGTTTACTAAAGGATAATATGGTTTTATCGTTATTGTAAATATTATGATGTAGAATATTGATTATTTTGTGACAATCAAATTTCTACAGATTACTACGACATTTTATTTTGACACATTGTTTTAGTGTTTTATAGTGATTTTTGAATTAATTTTGTTTGTTTTGATTTATGATGAACGTTTATTGCTTTTTTTTTTTCTTATTGTCATTGTGGGAAAAGCATTTATTGTGTTTTTACTATTTATGTTATTTTTGTATACAATTCTAATTATTTAGAACACATCACGTTCTTTTCTATAGCATATTGTCCTACCCACGTTTAAGAAATCTCATAATCCCCCGAACGATTGTAATTACGAAAGACAACGGGGCGCGTTTAAGTTTTTATTCCCTGAAATATACAATTATGAGGTTTAAGTTTTTAATATTAGAATTCGAGTTATAATGTACAGGGTGTGTCATAAATATTTACCAATTTTGTGTCGCAGGATACTGGAGTGAGCATTACTCGCCTATCGCCTATCAAATCTGGCCTGTTTACTTTATTTTATTTTTTCAATCTGGTAGTTAAAGTATTTTTAAAATTAATGGGTTATTTAAAATATTAATGAATTTGAGCAACTAAGTTAAATAATAATTTTAAGGAAGAAAGTAACCGAAGTAAGTTCAAAGTTTAAAAGTTGCTTTTTTTTTGAAACTGCCCTTAACATTCTCTTAAACAATATTTCGATAATTATGGTATTCATGTCGAAATAATTTTTATAAATAACATTCGTTTGTACAAAATAAGTTAGTCGAGTTGAAATTACTTATAATCCAGTTATTAGCTAATACTGTTTTGACATAATTTTTTTTTTATCTAGTTAAGTTGAAATTTATATCAAAAATATCAACTTATAACTTAACACTTAACTTTCAGTTTATATTAGACAATTTTACTATAAAAATTATATAGTGTATTATTTTACAAAAAAATGTATTTTCTACTCAGCCAGTATTATATGTCTCACCATTAGCTTTCATAATATACTAAAAATTTTCTTTCACTAAAATATTTTCAATATTGAAATTTTCATAAGGTGTGAGTTAAAAAAGAAAATTTTTTGTCAAATTTTGGGTAGTTTTACAAAAAAATGTTGGAGAAACTATTGAGAATTTTGAAAAATTATCTCCTAAACGTACCTTCTTGAGCAAAATTCTGATTCAAAAAGTTGCTAGTCGAAATTTGTGGACAAGTTAATTTTTATATGAAAATGTGTACTTTTCATTTAAATATTATTGTCTACCAATAGGTATTTAAAGTTTGTAAACTTTGAATTAAAAAAAAATAAATAGTTCCTTAGTATTTTTTGTCGAATTCTGGGTAATTTTTACTAAATTTTGAGAAAACTATTGAAGACTTTGAAAAATGACCTTTTAAATGTACCGTCTAGAATCTAGAGGCTAAGCGAAATTCAAAAAGTTGCTGGTCGAAACTTTTGGACAAGTGTTTCTATACGAAAATATGTAAACATAAAAAAAAAAAAGAAAAAAGAAATATCATTGTAAAAACACTAGTTTTTCGCTTCATTCAGAATAATTTAAAATAATCAAATATGAGCTAGTACTTTATTTTGAAAATAATAAACTATTATCAAATACACGATTTGGTTTTAGACCGTGCAAAACTACCGAAGCCATTGCAATAGCAACTAGCTACACAAACGATTCTTTGGAATTAAAAAGAAATGTGCTTCTGTTTCCGGGGCATTTCATTAAGACATAGGTACCCAATATTTATGATGATTGTGCGATTGTTAGAACTCGTTAATCTCCAGAACCACTTATACAATATTCCTGCGATTTTTTTCCGATTGCCCAACAGTTTTCCCAATCAAGTATTTCCAATTTCTTTGTTTTAAGAAAGGGAAAAATAAACTGTAGGAAAAAATAAACTTAACAACGGGCGGATGCCCTTTGAGAGTATTCCTGATTGAAATACAATAAAATTAACAACAATATTAAAAAGAAAAAAATAATAATCATGACGTAAAAACTATTTTGATTAACTTAATAAAGTAACTAAAACTAAAATGTAGAATATTTGAAAGACATATAACATTTAAACATAAAAAAAATATATATATATATACAGTTCATACAGTAATATTTCTCAACACAAGTGTAACATTTAACTTACATTTTATTACGGTGATAAAGAAAGAAGTCTATTGATGTAGATGTTTTTTATTAGCTATGCGTAAAGTCTGTAGAAAAAAAAATAATCCTTACCATAACCATTACGATAGTGTGGAAAAACATAAATCATTGGTTCTGGAAAAATATGAAGAAACTTTAATTACAATTGTAGTAAATGTGGATAATCATGGACATTAAAAAAAATTTCGGAAAAAAATAAATATCTTTTTCATCCAACAATTTAATTGTTTTATTAACCATAGTGCATAATTTTATCTTCAACAATTTCTTTTTCTAACTTGATCTTGACTGATATTGACATCTCTTTTCTTCTATTTAAAAAAAAAAAAAAAAAAGTGATTTGTAATATGGTTTCTTCTCTAACATGTGTTTTCATAAACTACCCCACTGATTTGGCTAAAATAGTAATTCTTTATTAATATACAAATAAAAGAACAAATATAATATTTCACTTACCTAAAATAGTAAATCAGTTTTTTGTAGCTTAATAATTGTAATTAATAAATAACAATAATTATATTGATTTATAACAGTAATTAATAAGAACCATATTAGGGTTTTGAACAACATTAAATAAAAAGTAAAATATAAAGGTTAGGTTCTTAATATATTGTTATCAGCAGTGACAGTGTAACCACCAAGTTACATCTATGATTGAATTTTCAAAAAGTTTGGATCAAAGAATAATATTGTTTCCGAGTCATTTTTGTCAAATTTTGGGTAGTTTTTCACAAAAAAAAAAAAAATAATAAATAAAAAAATAATTGAAAAATTGAGAAATTTAAAAAATGACCTCTTTTAAAGTATCAACTAGAGGCAAATTTGGTTTCAACAAGTTGCTGATCAAGACTTTACGATAAGTAGATCCATTTGAAAAAGTGTATACAGAAAAAAATAAAATAAACATCATTGTAAAAACACTAGCTTCTTCACTTTTTTGTCAAATATTGTCTGACAGAGATGTTACAAAGTTTCGAATTTTATAGTTTTCAAATAGCCCCGTTACCGTTATCTGCCAAACAATATTTTACAAAAGTGTTATGATGTTTCCTCAAGAAAATGTTCTTCTATTTAATTTTGATAACTTTCTATCATCGCTAATAAGTTTTTTAAAACCGAGGACATTCCATATTATGCATAATGGTGGTCGGATGAGTGATAATGAACAGAATATAATATTTAGTATTTTATCGTAGATGTATAATATTATAAAATATACAAAGGCGAAAATGACCCATGTCCATTAGAAGTTATTGTACTTTATGATTGAAAATAGTCGGGAAGAAACTGTCTCGGAGAGAAAATTACCTTTTTATCGAGGACATATTATTATCCATTCGTAGCTATAGAATGTTACAGAAATAACGAGCTCGAGTTGTGTAGAATCAGTCATATTGTCAAAAATCAAAACTCGAGTTGGTATAGTAGAAACGCCGGGAATAAATCAAATCACAATAACACAAATAGTTTTGTCAAATCGTAATTTGTAATTTTTATTATGAAAATAAATATTTCATTCGTGGATGAATAATGAATTGATATTTTATGGAAAGCATCGGTTATTATCATAAGTATAATGATATATTATAAGTCATAAAGTTGTCCGATTCTCACTTGGAAGAAGAAAATATATCAATTAACATGATGATAAAATGTAAAATAAAAATGTGCTTTAAGGATCACGCGTTATATTAGATTGTAATAAATGGCGTAAAGAAACCGACAAAAAAAAAAAGTGTGTGCAAAGAGGTTGAAATGTTCGAATAGAAGTTTTGTCAAAGATCTTGTGATATGTTTAACAACATTATTTATGTATCACCAAAAATAAATATAATAATTTAATCAATAATATTTACACATTCCAAGAGATGTGTTTATAATTTCAATTCATTAAAACTCGGTTGTGTATATTATTCAATATAAGTGATGACTTTGAATTTACGGCTGAGAAAAAGTCAAAATTCTTGATATGCTATCTCAGGTTAATTGACTTTAATTAATAGTAGACGGTAATTTTTCATATTTTTCTTTTCTCGTTTCGTACACAAATCCGTTTAATACACATTTAAACTACAGATGACGTTTTTATAAGTTTAATAATAATTGTACCTACAAACTGAACACATTATTGTTAAATAATTTAATTTAAATAATGATAAACCATGTTGTGTTTTCTTATAGTCATGTTTAAAAACTTACATTTATTTTGAACAAATAATTTATAAAATCAATATGAAAAAAATTGTAAAAAAAAAATCCAGTCAAATTACATTTTATTGTGAGTACATTATTTATATGTAGGCACGCAAAATGTACTGAATACAATCACAATGTATATAATGCAGCTATTATTTAGAGACAAAATATTTTCAGAATATTTTAAGTAAAGAAAAATACTACAAGAAGAGCATGAGTATCCACGTAGATATCATAATATTTTCGCATTGATAATAATAATTGTAATAGAAACGTCAAATTATATACAGTATTAGTATCCTATAACCTTGAATTATGTTTCAAGGAAAATATTTTACTACGGACCATTTTTGCGGAATCTATTTGAGAACTAGTTCAGATTTGAGAACTAGTATTAATGTTATCATGTACATAATATATTATGTAACTAAAATTTAAACTTATAGTAGCAGCGAGCAGATACTATAAACATAATTATATGAATTCGTTCGTGTTCCGAGACAAAATTGATAATTAAAGTAATATATTATTTTTATAAAAGCGTGCAATAACGAAAATTTAGTTCTTATAACAATTATTATTATTATCATCACGTGTTATGGAATTGTTTTCGCATGCAATAATTTTAATTGAAAGATATTGATTACTTTTAGTCAATTAAATGTATATCTACGCGAAGGAATGGTCGCTGGTAAAATAAAACGGAAGCGTCGTCTCAAGTAGCAGAATTTTCATTCAAATATTCAATTATAATTATTGATAATAATTGTTTAATTAAAATTCAGGTCTGAATATTTTGTTTATTAAAATGAGATACGACGATCTTATATTATATCAGTCCAAATGGTGGGACTATTTAGTGTATAAATAAGTGTAAATTTAATTGAATGAATACAACCTACATTGAGATCAGTCATCGACAGTGATTTTATTATAATATCGTATTGTATTGCAGTAAAATGCAAAATATAAAACGTATTTATATAATAGAACCATTGATTGAACAAATTAATATGATTGCAATAATGATTTCAGAACATCTGGGAGGGGGGAGGGGGTGAATGGTTGATTATTTAATTGAGTTATAGGTAGTTATAATTTATTAGATACCTACTAATTATGAAATACATATTATAAAATTCAAAAGTGTTAAAATATTATATGCGTCAATGAAATATATGCACAAATAAATGAAAAACAAATCATATGTATTACAAATTATTAGTTACAAATTGGATTATGAAAAAAAAATAATAAAACTATAATTTAATTCTACCACAAACACTTTTTACTTATTCAAATGTATTTTTGTTTTAATTTTAATTAAATAATATAAATAAGAAGATAATTTAGAGAGTGAAGAGCTATTGAATCTACAATTTTAATTTTAAATTTCAAACAGGAGAGTACTAAAATCATATTCACTTTATTAAAACGCGGACTTTTAACAATATCGTTTATCAAATATCAGTTTATGATTTATTATTTCTTTGTGAATAGTTAAAAATCAAAAATTTAGAAATGCAAAATTTGAATAGGTATTAATTATTAAGATTATGTATGAATTGTAATATCGTTGTATGTATTCTTTATGATATATGCGAACAACGAAATCTACTTCAATCTACCAAAATATGCATTTATACATTATAATTACAATTAGGTATTCACCGATAATAAAAGGCTCAAAAGAAGGTTATATTAATTCACGACTGTCGACTACAATTTGAAAATTCTAGTTTTGTCTGAAAACGTTGAAAAAAAAAAAAAAAAATCAAAAACGGATAGCTCAACATCTGGAAAAATGTATGTTGTACACTAATCGAAATGATCAATTCTTCAACACTTCCCGAAATGCGCTTTATCAATTTCATCACTCCTTTCTCAAAAATAACAAGGTCACTCGCGCGCGTCGTAGTGTTCAATGTTCAATGTACCTTGGATCACACTAAGTACACGCTAACCCGCCGTTCCTCTTACGAAACACGACCGACGACGTTATTGGATATAAATATAGATAACGTATATTTTAGGTCCCAATGTAGTAGGAACCAAAGACTATTTTTATTGAAGGTTAGTACGCATATAATGCAAGTGTAATGGGAATGATATATTACGTACCTATCATTAGAGAAAAAAAAAAAAATAATAATAAATAAAAGTGATGATTTCAAATTATGTTCTGGGCCTGTATCGGAAAAATTAAAATAAGCCGTTTCGGCTCGTGACGTAAATAATGACGTACCTACCTACCCATTCGTGTGTTCTGGTTAGGAAGTGATTTTAGTCGAGCCAATAACGATTTTATCGATGATTCCATTCACTGTGTTGCCGACATAAAAAAAACCGATATCCAGATAGATAAATTTAGAAACGCCGAATTTTTTTAATCAACACCGTTCTTTTATTTCTATCGTCTAAACGGCATTTAGCTAGTGTTCAATACAATAATATTGAGATTGGTCGTGTGACAAAAACATTTATTGGATAATTTCTAATATTCCAAGAACGGTTATCGATTAATGCGAGAATAAAAAAATACTAATAACGCATAATAATAATATGTGATTATATATTTTACAATTATTATTATATCTATTAAATGAATAGTTATTAATAAAAACAAAACTAGTATTATAATATAATATTATGGTCTGTATGTAATAGAATATTGAATTGAGTACCCATCATAATGCGTTATAAGCGTGTACGGTTTTAATAAATGGTGTGTGTAAGTAATTGATTTTTAAGAGGTTATCCCTAGTTACAGCTTTCAGTTAAAAGCCGTACATAATAGGTAATATAATATTTTGTAATCTATCTGTGTTTTCAGATCATCAATGGTGGTTAGATTGATGGCCAATAATTGAATTGTTTGTTTTACCCACGAAGACATGTAAATCTATACAAGTCTTCACGGTTTTAGCATTTGTGATGCAGGTACTGTTGAAATCTTTTTTTTGACATCGATACAAATTGCATCATTACACAACTAATAATATCGGATCGGTTAATATTGAAAATGAGTTTAGCGCTGTAATAATATGTTCAATATTTTAAAGTTTAAAATTAATTATTATTTTTTTTTTTCAAATAAAAGCCATTACCTAACTATATTCGACATACTTGGCAATAATTTCTGCTTTGTAAACAACGGTTAACTTTTGATTTAATTTAACTGATTCAAGCTTAACTTCTAACATTTAAAACAATTAACAGTAACTTCGTTAATGGCGCTACACCGCCGCCACCTATTGGGTTATATTATGTATTTTTATTCTATTATATTTCGACAATTTTCGTAAAGATTAAGACACTTGTTGTTAAATTACAAACTTAGAACACTCAGACGATCTGTGAGCACAGAGCTCACACTGTTAACGGAGATTCGGTGTGTTAAAAATATGTTGTGTAATAATTATTATTGTAACTGGTTGCGAGTAATAATTACAGTATGGTTGATGGTAAAAATAATAGTGTTATTATTTTAAATCACGACCATTAAGTATTTTTTTATTTTTTTTTGAAAAACTTCATGCATCGTGACAAGTCATTTCACACGAACTAGAAATGCAGGCACTGTAAAGTTTATACCGACCGTTGAAACACACATAGTACGTGTTTGTGTCATGTTAATTTTGAAATTGCCTACTCACAATAATCTCCGCCGCACATTATTGATAGCGATCGTAAGGCACAAGTCGTATAAATAATTTGAACTCGTGTTAACACATACATACGTACATACATACGTATAAATATGCATATCATTGTATGCATACGTGTACTGAAATATTGCTTATGCTGACAAACACTTACAATGTACCTTAGCATGTTATGGTGTATGTGCCGTTAATTACTGTACGTACTGAGGAATGAATATTATAATTCTCTTGTGTTAATTTACTGTAATATTATATATACAATATTATATATATATATATATATATTAGGTGATTACTATAGTATAGACAGAATCCAGAATCTAATCGATCATTTGAATACTCGAACACTCTATAAATTCAATACAATAACACAGTACTAGAACTAATATTTATATTTCAAATGGACTCGACTATTACAAAATTGTAATGATCGTGTGGCAAGATAATTTTATTTTAGTTAAACATACGATTTTATAGTAAACATAATAATATGATAAGAATTATGTATATTATATTATTACGGTTTTATTAAAATACTATTTAACGCAATAACATTAATAACCTTGTAAATGTAATATTTAGTTATGCATAAATATCATTTTTTTATTGAATTGTATTACTCAAATATATTTTTCTTTTTACGCATTAGTTTCTAAAATCATCTACTAGTAGGTATTAAATTTCATTTGTTGTTTAGAATGGTAAAAAACATTTTTTGATACTTTCCCTTGTAGCATATTATCCAAAATACAATTAATGCAACAATATTATGAGATAATTTATGTTAAGTTAAAAATTTCATGAATTAAAATTATATTGTATCCAGAGATTCGCCATTTAGATTTTTATTTCTTAATATATATATTTTCTATATTCTCAATTCGAACATCCATTTTATGATAGATATATTGAATTTTACTTTCAGTATGAAGCTGTAAGAATAATAATGATTTTACGTATTACTTTATATTAATTTATGTGGCTTAAATGTTTCAATAGTGAATTTCAATTTATTATGTTAGCTTAGTTGTTATTTTAATACTGTCTCAATTAAAATGTTAATAACCATTAAAGGAATAACGCACTTAAAACTTAAAACAACTTAAATATAGATAAAGTAACTTATAACAGTTATATGTAACATTTAGTATATAATTATTACTTTAGTGAGCAATTTGACTATTTTAGTTGGTTTGGATACTCTTACTTTAAAAATAAAATTTACAAAAACTATATATTTTTTATGACAGTATAAATTTAATCACCGTTTAATGTTTTTTTGAAAACTGTTTGACAAAGGACTCGTGCTATAATTTGTTTTATTAAGTATTAAAAAAACAACATCAAACAATTGTATAATATTATATTGTTATCACCATCTCATGCATTCATCATTATATGTACATTTTTATTTATTGAGATGGTAAAATACACTAATCAATACATATTATTCTGAACTATTGTATTTAAGTCTTAATTATTATTTTTATTACCTACTTGCATAACCGATTTAATTTTAGATTCTGAACGAAGTGAAGAAGCTAGTGTTTTTACAATGATGTTTTTTTTTTTTTATTTCTGTAAACACTTTTTCGTATACTTGTCCAAAAGTTTCGACCAGTTATTTTTTGAAACTGGTTTTGCCTTTAGTTGATACTTCAGAGATTTGAATTTTTTGAATTTATCAATTCTTCAATTTTTTTGGAGGGAAAGTCTACCCAAAATTTTTTAACTAATGAAGTAGGTACTGTACGTTATGGATGGGAAGGGGCCCGAAGTCTGCCTTTTCGGTGCTGAGTGGTTGAGTAGGTCAGACATGCCTGTATTTATAGTAAAAATTTTTAATTATTAAGTATTGTAATATTATATGTCGGGAAATATAAGAAAATTGCAATGTGGACCAATTTAAATTATTTTAATTTATTCTTATTTAGACAGTATTAATAATATTAACGTGAATACCATTTTGCACAGTATTGTAACACATTTGTTTCCTAAGGTTTTTTTTTTTTTTTAAATTCATCAATATTAACTAGGAAATATTAATAAATTAATCTTGTTCTTAGAAGTTTGCACTCTACCTCCAATTACGGCATTTATGTTATTATTTGTTCATTATTTTTATAATTTATATTTTTATTTATGTTATTAACATAATATATTAGTATTTTATGACAATTAATTTTTTTGACGGGAACGAAACGACGAGGACGAAGCTTCACGGATTCGAGTAAAACTAAGGGGTAGTTTCCAATATTGTCATTAATTTTACATGAATTTTGGTTTATTCCTCATACACAATAAGATTGATAAATGTACATGAAAAAAAAAATATATATATTTATTGTAAAAGATAAACTGATACGTTCTTTTTTCACCAGAATCTCCAGAATCTAAAATTATGATCATTTGTTGTTTCTATCCGTTTTAATACTTATTTTTTTTTTAGATTCTGAACGAAGCGAAGAAGCTTATGATTTTACAATGATGATTATTTTTTCTTTTTTTTTCTCTTTCTGGAAACACTTTTTCGTATAGAAATACTGGACCAAAAGTTTCGATCAATATCTCTAAAGAACCGGAATCATACCCAGATGGTACTTTAGAGAGGTCATTTTTCCAATTTCT
>JAIPRM010006393.1:0-18765 GCA_025469315.1 Stegophylla sp. TES_Ste_2020 | reverse complement strand
TACATTAGAAGATTAATATAATTAGGAGGGGGACTCAGTCGAACAAAAAACATGTTACTCTTAAAATGTGTATCCGAAAATCGTATAAAATATTAAGTGTTCCGTCATTCGAAAAAGGTTAAGAACCACTGGTATAAATAAATATTAGTCAAATCTTATTGTATCTGAATTGTAAACTTGAGTGCCTAATTTATATTTTTGTCATAATTATTACATTGTATTTTTCGTTATCATTGTAATTTCAACAGTGTAAAATCTAAGAAATAACTTGCTACATAAACTCAAAATTTGATTAAAGAAGATACCTAAATTAAATTGCCATTCAATATACTTGTACTTGTATTAAAAAAAAAAAATTTGTCTTTAAATTTACTTTATGTGTTATATGGTAACATTAGTTCCAGATCTAGAGATGTGCACTGAAATTGCAACATCAATACTGCAGAGAGGCCTCTGGTTGTATTTTCCTGGAAATTATAAAATAAAACCAAAATTTATTAAATTGTAACAATAAACATGAGCGATATCTATTGTATTCGAGGATATACATTCATACGTTCATATGTCTAGTTTAGTATACTCCATACTACATATATGTGATTTTATTAAGATAAAAACTTTGAAAATGTGCATGATCATTTAACCATAGACTTTATTGATGAAAATAATAATAATAACATTTTTTCTTATTTGTGTAGTATTAAATTTAAAAAAGATATTGTGTTATTAAAATATTTGAGTTTAAGAGATGAAAAAATTTACCAAGATTGTATTAAGTATGCAAATTAAATGTGTTATCAAAAAAAAAAAATTGCTTCAACTCTCTTAATATAAATGTACATAACAAAATTTGGTCAATAACATCAGTTCAATTTGAAATGTGGACATTTAAAATCTGTTACAGTGCATACACTTAGTATGAACATACAAACGCATATAGCTCTGGTTTCTAATGTATACATTTTTAGCAAAAAAATTTTTTTTTAATATTTTTAAGGATTTTAGTTTTCTTAAATAATAACAATTACTATATTACTATCATAACTATTTACTTATTAGTGTGAAAGAAAATATTGTTTTAGAAATTTTTAGTATTAAAATTATCCTTTTTTGAATAATAATTTAAGAGTTTATAATTTTTACTGCCACTATAATTTTCAAAAACAATATTATCTATCAGACTATTAAATCAAAAGTAATTGTTGCTATTTAAGAAAAATAAGACTTAAAAATCATATTGATAAAAAATATTTTGTTTTTTCATAAAAATATAGACCTATTAATATTTTAAATATGGGTGAGTATGCTTCAATGTACATAATATATGTCAAAATTTTACCTGCAAGTGGACAGATGCATTGTCAGTTAAATGTAAATTTTGGTGTAATTTCAGGACAAGATTATCATAATTAGTGAGTTTTTCTTAAAGTATTTTAATTTGTTTTTTCAGATTTTCATTTTGAATTTAATTTTCTTTATATTTGGACTTCGCCGTGTCCAAATATCTCTTAGCCTTTTTTGGAGTTCTAAAATGATTAGATGATACAACACCAGTTGAATTAGCATTTAACACCTTACGTTTCAATGGGCAGGAATAATCATATTCAATATCTAAAATGAAATAATTTAATTAATACATTTAGCTTAATACTTAATTGCGTATTAAAATAATGTTTGATGATAAACATATCAATATGTGTACTTGTATACGCTTTGGGTTCAACACATGACAGTGCCATAGGACTTGGATAGTTATTAGACATATTATGGTAGTCTAAAGGTTCAGGATCTGAAATGAAATAATTTAATTAATACCTAAATTTAGGCTGATACATTAATTATCAAAATAATGTTTAATAATAAATACATTGATACCTGTACTCGTAGAAGCTATAGGTTCAACACATAGGCGTTTCATAGAACTTGAACAAAAGTTAGAAGTTCCATGGTACTTGGAAGTCTGAAGGTTCAATATCTAAAATGAAATAATTTAATTTATAAATTTAGATTGCGATGTCACATATACAAATAATGAAATACCACTGTATAATAGATATATTTATGCATACATGTACTTACTTGGAGATGTTAGGAATAGAATACCATTATTTTTGAGATAACCACTAGGTGGGTAATGTTCCAGTTAAAAATGATCCTCATATATTTTGTAAAACGGTGAATACTTCATTTTGTAAGCTTTTAACCACAATTGTTTGCGATTTTCATTTGTAGTAAAACTAAAATAATATAAGTAACATCAAACATTTAATGTGAATTTAATAGTTTTATATTCTAAGAAACTTTATTATACTTATGAATGAAATGATTTATCTGATTTCTGACTACAATTTTTTCCAAACAACACGTTATATTCTACTAAAAAAAAATAGTAGTCATTGTAAATAATATTGTATTTATTACACCAAGTCAATACAACAAAATATTTAATATGAACATAATAAATGTGAGTTGATGGCACTAGTAGAGTATAAAATATAAATGGTGTATTGACAAATATACACAATATTACATAATAACCACAGACTGAATAGTCCTTGATAATAACATAGTCATAATCAGATGATCATATCATAATGATGATACTATTGATAAGAGAACATTGTAATTATTACTATCGCAGCCATTGACATGTCTAGCATAATATATCACAGCCGCCGCCGATCGGCATTCAGCAATAATAAATAATAATTCCGAAGACTTACCTCAGCCAGCAGTTGGTGAGTGCGTCGACTATTAATTTGTATTAAACACCGCAAACGAGAAATCGATTATTGCAACGCGCGTTTCTCTTCATTTGTAGCGTATCACGCATATTCGTTATCGTCACGGTTTTCGTTTGTCTCGGGCCCGGCGTTTTCATGAATGTCGATTGCTTATGTATTGCCTCTGATCTACGACGCAGCGTCGTTTCACAGATCAGTTATGATATTATGAGACCGTGTGCTGTCAGACACTGCAATGGTAAGTTTTTACTAATTTTTAAGTCAAAATGCTTGCCAAGTTTGGGACGGCATGCAGTGGCAGATTCAAGGGAGGGGCCCCCTCTTTTTCAGTTAAACAGGGTGATTCATTAAACATATTCACCTACTTTTGGATTTTTTTTTCAAATGTTCAAATAACTAAAAACTATGTTTTCCTTAATTTTTATTTTTCATGTTACCTTAAAGATGTCCTATGGTGATACAAACATATTTTTTCAAATAGTAATCCTCTATTGTAACAGCAGAATTTTATTATGGTCATTTTTCTGTGAATTTTGATGTAGTGACATTAAATTCGAACCAATAGTTTTTGAATTATTCAACTTACATTATTAAGGATAATAGTTTCTTGGATACATTTAGTTACAAATATATAACCTAATTACCTGTTATGAATCTACCCATTTAAACTTAAATCAAACATATTTAGTCAACATTTTCATATTATGTAGGTAATATACGTGAATATATTTTATAAAATTTTGAAATAATAAGGTGTGAGCAGTAGATATAAATATATAATCATAGTTTCATAATAAGTATGTAATATGTTGGTAACTAAAATATGTGTCTAAGAGACTATTACCTATCCTTAATAATAATCCTATTTTAATAGAATAATTTTAAAATTCCTCGTTAGAATTTTTTAATTCAATACATCAAAATTTACAGAAAAATGACCTGAATATGATAGCACAGTTAAAAAGAAGGTTTCACATTTGAAAAAAAAAATGTATATCATTACAGGACATCCTTAAGGTGACATGAAAACAATTAGTACTGGAAAACATAGTTTTTTTTATAGTAACTTAAACATTAAAAAAAAAAAAAATCCAAATTTTTACATTTTTACTGCAATAAAAGGGTGTGAACATGCTTAATGAATTATCCTGAATATTGGTAGTTATTAAAGTTATAACTATAATCGTTTCAGTGTTGAAATTTGTGTGATAAGACCTTTAAAGACATTTATAAAGAAAATAAGTTTTCCAATAATAGCGATAATGTAACCTTATTTGTACTTTATATTTTTAGTTCATTGTACAATAAATTATTTATTGATCAATAGATTAAAAAAAATAATTAATCAAAAAAAGCGTTTCTGGTAGAATAGATTTACTAGTAGACTATGGTATATAGTAGGTATATATGTATATATGTAATAACATGGGAAGTTTACTGTTTTTATTTTTAAATTTATCACAAATTACATATTTATTAACTAAATTTTTAACATCATTGTTTATTTTAGGCCAATGAATTATTTCTCTTGCTCTTGATTTACATTTACTTATTCCAAAATGATCTTCATGTAAAATTTTGAGTATGTAAGCTCTCATTTTTTTTGGTACCAAAACTTTATTTTTATAAAATATTATACTATTGACAATTGATTATTTGTTACAAATTTTATATGGAATTATTAATAACTAATATCTCTCTTAGGAGGATATTAGGCTTAAATTATTATTTTTTTATAATTAATTGTATGTATTTCAATATCCCCTCCTCCTTACACACAAAAAAAAAAATACCAATTTTGCCCTGGGAGTTAAAACAAAATAATATGTGGTATATATATATATATATTTTCTACAAATTTTATGTAGTATCACATTAAAACTCATTTTTGATAACTAAAATGTGAAAGTCCTTAAACAAAAACCTACATTGTGTTTTATTATGTAAGTAAATATACAATATATATTAGGTTCTAAAAATTAAAGTATATGTATCAAACAATTTGTTACTAAATACGAACATAAAAAGTCACAAACGTCTAGAGACAGCTCACTTAGTGTAAATTATTTCTTATCAGATCAAATTGGATATCTTGTCAATTATATTAATATTCTTCGTTCTTCGGATCAGTCACTCTTAGTGTCTTAGTGGGTGTATAAAATTTAAAAAAAATGATAAACTGTTTCTTCAATAAGACAATTTTGAATGAAGGAAGTTAATAATATAAAGAACAATAAAAGTCGTCACTTTAAAAACATCCACCAAGAGTATCTGACCTGAAGAGTGAAGAATATCTGTGGTCCGAAGTATATTCGGTTTTCTTGTCTATACTTTACATAATTTTACTTTTTTTCTGGTAAATAAAGAAAAGGGGAAAAAAAATTGATGATCCTTTTTTTCCGCTATTTTTTTTTTTTTTTTATTTGCCTGGACTATATTTATGCTACCCAATAATGTAATATATGATGTAATACAATAGTGTCACTATTGTTGTAGTACAGAACCCATTACAACTTTATAGAATGATTAAGTTACTGAGTCTTAAAACAAACTTATAGACGTGTTTTTCGCGACATGGTCTTAGTGGTAAAAATAATGTCAATTCATTAAATTAAAGTTTTTTGAATTTTAATTGCTCTAAAATTTTTAATATATTTATGATATGATATTGTAGATTATGATATTCATAACTTAATAGTCACCCTTCAAAACAATTTTATGAGCCTAGATTAAGAAATGCTGTGATATGTGAGACCTAGATAATTGTATTATTGTTAATAAATTTAAAAAGCAATATTTTTTTATTTTATTTTTTTGTCATAGCACTGGCCACAGAAGAATTCAATCAAGAGATGGCCAACTTAAAAATGCCATTGAAGGATCTTCATTCACAAACTCTGCATCTGGACTTCAATGTAAGATTTAATTTGTTTATGTATATGATAAAATAATTTAAGAAACATGTAGTTTCAAAATGCTCGTATTATCTAGAATTGACATTCAAATATTAAATTTAATATATTACGCAAAGTGACCCTCAAAACCACCAGATAATCTTATAAGACTATGTATATATTTTTATTAAATAAATTATTTTCCTATGACTGCTCTATTCTGTTTACTTTTGTAATATATGAATACTAATATTCTTGATAAAATAACAATAATTTATGTCTTTTATTCATAGTAAGTGTCAATTTACACTAAAAAAATTGTGTCCATTTTTAAATGGTCAAAAATTGAATATTAATATTAATTAATATAAAAATTAAAACTATGTATTTTACTACAGTCATTGTTGTATAGTATTATTAGGCATGTTTAAAAATATTGTTTAAAAACTAAATAAATTATTCATTTGAATCAATGTCTCCAGAACATAATTTTTTTTTGTTTTTAGGCGAGAGGCTAGGGTTTGAGGGGGTTTTGTTGTACAGTATCGATGCTTTCGATGTAACACAATAGTTGCCAAAACTTTACAAAAATAAGTAAAATTATTTTTCGATAATGATTATTAATATTGAAACATCTCATACTTAGCAAAAACACTGTGATAAATTTAATAGCTAAGTAGACTTAGCTATTAGTAAAATATTTTAATTGTAATTTAATTTTTGTCATAAATTTGAAAATAAATGTATGAACAATTAGTAATTTTGTTAAATTTAGTTAGGTTAAAAATAAAATTATAATTGTATTTTCATTGATTATCTATGTTTAATTATAATTACGAAAACTGTAAACTAATTATTGGTGATGTAGATGTATAATCATTTTTTAATAGTGTTTGATATATTGAAAACCAATTTTTTTAAATTATTATCACTATTATTTGTATGCAAGTTAAGTATATAGGAAACTATTCAATTAAATATTTTATAATAGCTATATTGTAAATAAAATAATTGATGATATTATATTTTTACAAAATTATGGGTATGACAAAATGTATATGCTTTTTGTGCACTAAAATATTTTGTTCATGAGTTCATAAGAAAATAAATTGTCGAGAGAGCTCATCCAATCGAAACTGTAAACTCTCAGTAAAAATATGTAAAAACTTACAAATCCGGGATTTTAGTGATAAATTAACACAAATATAATTCATCTATCATCATTGCTCAAATATAATTTTTAGTAAATCTCTCACAATGACAGTTATAGTTGGAGAGTGGATTTTCAGGTTCTTAAAAGTTCAAAGTATGATTCTAATATGCACAAAAAAAAAAAAAAAAAAAAAAAACATTAAAATATTCTCTTAATAATTTTTAAACTTCTAAAATATGCTGTAGGTATGGTTTTTTTCTGTTTAAAATAATTTGTAAATTTGTTATATAATTTACAATAAGAAATATATCTAATTTAAGATTAATAAATTTAATGAATTTATCTAATAAATTCTTTTATTTAAGCTTTCCAATATTTCCATTTATTATTCATAGTTGTACCTCATTTTATAATATACTTAAGCTTGAAAATTATTATATGCATTTACACATGTACCATTTGTTAGGTAAATTATTTAAACTCAATAATAATTAAAACAGTTTATACAAATTTAATAAAATTATATAAAATAAAAAAAAGCTTTAAATAGGTAGTACA
Organism: Stegophylla sp. TES_Ste_2020; assembly: GCA_025469315.1. Classification (NCBI taxonomy): domain Eukaryota; kingdom Metazoa; phylum Arthropoda; class Insecta; order Hemiptera; family Aphididae; genus Stegophylla; species Stegophylla sp. TES_Ste_2020. The sequence continues at coordinate 11,416 of JAIPRM010006393.1, read as the reverse complement.
CAAACTGTTGTTGTCTTTGACAATGAATAATTTAGATGTATAATATTATTTAATCTGTCAGATTAAAATACAATTTTCTGCGATTAAAAATTATTTAAATTAAAATTATTTTTATGGTAAGTTCATTGAACTTTATCATATGAGATTTAATTTTAGTATTGAAATAGTATTTAAGTGTTTTTAATATTTTAACAATAAATACTTAATCGCCATGAAAGAGTGAGAAACCGCCTCTCCTGCACATGAATTATAAAGACTCATTGAGATGTGTATATGTCGTATCCATATAGTGTAGTCGGACTTTTCACGAAGTGGATATCCGTTTCATGAACTTCGATCATATCGTGTATGGTCTTTTTAGGTTCATGAAATGGACACAAATTTTATCCATTTCAAGAAATGGAAATCTTTATTTTACACTTGGTGTATTTTTTTTTTTAATTACTCAATATGGATAACTTTTCATGAAACTAATTTCATTGCAATAATATACGCATTTATAGGTTTATTAATACATAATAATAACAAATAATAATATAAAATAAATTATATATTAGAAAGTATCGAGAAACCAGTGTACCAAGCGTAAACCAGCGTCGTTGGTTATATTGGAAAAAAAAAAAATACTAAATTCTATCTTAACTCTATTCATGTTTGAAAACAATAATTATTATTGATTTTCGTATTCTTTTATCATTAACGCATCAATGTTTTTAGTACCTTTATGTACTGAATTTATTTATAGAATACTACACGTTTTTGTTTATATCGTTTTATTATGTTATATATTATTTTATCGAAAAAAAAAAAATTGAATTCTATCTTAATTTAACTCTAATGGTGTAAAGCGTACCCTATGCCAATATTAAATTGTTTGTATAATGTTATTAGTTCAATCACTTCAATCAGTGTGCGTCTCTAAGTGTGTAACGAAATTAAATCATGTGTCTACGGATCAAACTTTTGTAATAAGTATATTTTTTTTTTATATAATATGGACCCATTTAAAGTATATTACGAAAATTAATGTACGTATTATAAAGCTAAACCAGGGAAAAAACCACCAAATAAAACCGAAGTAAAAAAAATTATTGATGACATACTGGCAGCTAAAGTCAAAATGTAAGTAATTTCAAGTATTAGGAAACCAGTGTGGCAATGTACTCTGCGTATGAAAACAATATATATTATTGATTATCATATTCTTTTATCATTAACGCACCAATGATTTTGTTAGATACCTACCACAGATTAAGATAGTGTAATTATCGTATTCCGTGGTACCTTCTATACTCTATTATCTGATATAGAATTTTCAAAATTTCCTAAATAATATAATTATGTAGTTATTGTTATTATTATTATTAGGAAAGTAACGACAGATTCTGATACTTCAATAACACAAAATAATATGTTTAATGTAATATTTTAGAGTGTATATTAAAGAAAATTACATGTTATATTATTATTAACTAATTTTATAGTGATAATTACAATTATTTATTGATTTAATGAAAAAAATGTTATGTTATGTTGAATTAATATATATATATTATTCAAATAATAATAATGTCATACTGAATGGTGACAGTTATTAATATTATTTATTACAGTATACCTAAATTTAATTACTATTGAATATGTTATGTATTATTTATTATTACAAGTTAAAAGAATCATGATAGCGACTGTTACATTTAATTAAAGCTTTGTAACAAGTATAACGTATACTTTGGCATTGCCCTTTACAAATACAATTTGAATTACCTTGCCCACCTGATATACAAGAAACAGTTTCATGCAAACTTAATTTTTTTCATAATTTACCTCATCAGTTTTAAAAAAATTAGCGGTTGCAGGTTTTATATTTGCTGAACTGTACCATCCTTTTATAATGCCATGTTTAGTTCCAAGTTGGTATAACTTATGTTCGTTTTGTCTCAAAACAACTGCGATTATTTTGGCACAATCTAATGGTCCACGATCTACTTTAGACACAGGTATCAAGACATAATAACCGATACCAAAATCTGGAACTTTCAACTTGCTGGCCTACAAAATAAAAAGTTAGAAAATTAAAATAAATAATATAATTTAAAAATAAATTCAAATGCACTTTTAACATTTTTGCTGCTGCTTTTTCTTGTCCCTGATGCACAAGATCACATTGTTTATTTATTTTTTCACTGGTTTCACATAGATCACAAATTATAGCTCCGGCAAAATTGACTTTAGTTAACATTTCTACATTACAAATGCTACAGTGTGAAGGGATTTCTTGATCATCGAGTTCAGGTACAATATTTTTAAAATATCTTCTAGGTGTTCTTCAGTAGTCAGATTTTTTAATATTTCTGTTGGGAGATTGGATGAAGACAACCCAGTTTTTGGTTCACTTCCAATATTGTATTTATTGCCCATTGACATGCAAATTTCAACATTTCCACCATGTCCTGTTTTAATATGAAAATCCTTAATTCGTTCGTACAATTCTTCGTATGGTACAACATACCTATTTTTAAAAGTTAAAAATCAATTATTATAATGTACACAGTATGTATATAATTAGAGTAGTATTTTTGAAATTAATGTCATTAAATTGTAATTTTTATAAGGATTAATTTCTAAAAAACGCATTTGAAAATATTGATATGCCGCTGAGTTATTAAGGCTGGCACGGGACTTCTGGGACGTACTATATATTAAGAAAAAAAAAAAAAAATAGTACCTTATTTCTTCATCATCATTTGTTTTCTTGTAAATTAAAAATATTTGTGATTTGAAACGCATAGCACATCGTACTTTTTTAGTAGGTAATAATCTCGTCTTTCTTTTTTGCCACTTTAAAACAGTAAACATATTTATTTAATAAAATAATAAATAAAAATACTTGAAATTTCTTACATTTTTACTTTCACTGTCAGTATAGGTATCATCAATTTTTTTTTTTACTTCGGTTTTGTTTGGTGGTTTTTCCCTGATTTTTCTTTATAATACTTACTTAAATTTTCATAATATACCTTAAAAGGGTCCATATTATATAAAAAAAAAATATACTTATTACAATTTAATTTCGATACACACTTGGAGACCGCACACTTTCAATTTATCGTCGAGACGCACACTGATTGAAGTGATTGAACTAATAACATTATTCAGACAATTTAATATCGGCGTAGGGTACGATCTACACCATTAGGCCCGGTGCATACGTCCTTTTTTTTGCCGCTGCGGTACCGTAATTACGGCGTTGATAATATGTGATCAGATTAGACGATACACACGTCTTGCGTCACCGTTTCGTCGCCGTACATGCAAAAACATACAACTATTGCGGCGCTGCAACGGTACCGCAGCGGCAAAAAACAGACTTGTGCACCGGACCTTAGAGTTAAATTAAGATAGAATTAAATTTTTTTTTTTTCGATAAAATAAAATACGATAAAATATATAATATAATAAAACAATAATAAATAATAATTATTGTTTTCATACACGGATAGAGTTAAGATAGAATTTAGTATTTTTTTTCCAATATAACCAACGACGCTGGTTTACGCTTGGTACATAACTTTTTGCCATTCCTGAAAACCTTTAAAATATCACCTAATCCCTTTTCTCTTGTAAACATTGATGTTCTAAAATATAAAAATATGCTTAATATTCTCCAATCTTCAAAATATGCTTTAATATGCAAAATAAAATGTTTTCTTCAAATTTTCAAACAGATAAATCATCCACATTTTCATCCTCTTTGAGGTTTCGTTCATTGGGGCTAAATGAAGTCAGTAAATATATGTTAAAATTGTAATTTAATTAAGGTGACCAGGCATCTTCTTTTACAAGGATTTAACCTCTTTTTATAAAAAATTTAAAGTATCCTCTTTTTTGTTTTTGTAATACTGGTAATTAATAATTTTTAAAGTATATAAATTAAGATTTTATTTTTCTAAATATGAATTTATAATTAATCTAAATATTACGATCATATCATACTAAGTGCATATTATGTTATGTTATAATATGATGGTTCCAAACTGAGTTTAAGAAAAAATATGATGATCATCGGGTGCAAAGTATTAAAGTATATTGTACAGTATACCCAAGGAAGTCCCGTATCAATTTAAATACCTTGGTGGCATATATGTAGAATGTATTTTTTTGACAGTGATCTTTGTACAAATTAGAATTTAATGAAATAATTATAATAATTTGATATTATTAACCTTACATTAGTAATTAACTCACAATAAATAATTAGAATTTCGTCGTAACTCCCATTTATTTTAGAAATTTTTTGATAAAAAGAAAAAGTAGAAAATCCATAAAAAAAATTAAAATTTTGAATTATTATTAAAACATTTATACTTAATGTTAGAAAACTATTTCAAGTCTAATTTTAATTTAATATACATTTTTTTCATCTTCTGTAAAATTTACCATTTTGGACTTGTTATCTTCATGAATTAGGCTGATAATATATATGTTGCAATTAATTGTTTTTTTTTTTTTTTACAGTATTATATCCTATTCCAACTGAAGGAAGTGTGTCTGAATGATTTACGTAATGAAATTGTGCTGTTGAATAAATTAAAGGTAGCTTAGAGCTCAAGTTATTTTGAGTTACAAAACGTCGAAGTATCAGTATGAAGCAATAAAACCCGACGGGGTAAGTAAATTAAATAACTTTGCATATAAGTGTGGTTATTAAAAAATTATTAATATTTTATAATTTATGGCGGACATTGAAAATTGAGCTAAAGCATATGGAAAAAATGGCTAGTTCAAGTGTAAATGAAGATACAGCTATTAAAATAAATAGAAAGACTCAATCTGAACAAGAAGATATTTCAACTGATATCAACTCTGGGTCACACATTTAGATATAATTTAATGTATGTATATATTTATATTTACGTAAAAAAATGTTTTTATCTTGAGGTTTAATTATAACTATGAAGTATGAATTATTTATATTTAGGATGAAAAGTTTTCTTGTAATTAGTTTTTATATTTTATGAACATATGGATAAATACTTCCATAACGCAACTAGAATTTTTTCAAAGGGGAATTTATCCATATTTTTAGACATAGATTTTTTAACTAGAGAAAAAAGACCATTATCACAGAAAATACTAAATTCATTTTAGCTGTTCTGTGCTATTAATAAATGTTTTTCATATAATTTGTGCTCTCTCACTGGATAGACTATAGATTATACACACACACACAAACACACATATATATATATATATATAGTCTACTAATAATAGTTGTACCTACTGCATAGTAACAAATATTTAATATGTCAAAATTTTACTGATTTCTGTTATATATTATATTTGTATTACATGTTTATTTGTTTGTATCATTTTTAGACAAAATTAATTACTCTGCTTAAATGGGTATAGAACTATGATTAGTAGTTTATATATTTACATTATTATAAATATGATATAAATGACAATGTGACATACACATCAATATTATATCGCTTACTGCATACAAAATTTGTCTATTGGTATATGGAACCTTCATAGAATTTCCATGCTTATAACACATTTCTTTTTATACTTATCAATTATTGTGGTTTACAGCACAAACTTTGATTATTGGTACCTGAATAGGAACTATTAAATGTTCTCCATAGAACCAAATACAACATTATATAGCTAGTTTCATAAACAGCAAATAGAATTGAACCAACTAATTATATGTTTATAATATTTAACTTTGTTTAATTTTGTGATTTATATATAATTTCAGGTCACAAAAATTGCAATGCCTATATATTAAGCAGTATTCTTTGTTAAAGAATTGATTCATCCACATTGTTGCAGAAACTTCAGGATAAACAGCAAGAAGGTCAGATAAAATGAAGGATTATATCATCAAGAAAATGGAAAATGAGTTTGTCCCTGATTTAGTGTCTACATCATATTGGTTTTCTTTTTTGTCCTTTGAAAAAATTAGAATAAAAATTCTTACAAAATTTAAGAAATGTGAAAATTTGTGACATTTTGATGCCAGTAACATTTATTTTAATGAATGAAAAAAAGACAACTTGGTTGTGCTCAACAAATAACAAACTTTGTTTTTATGAGAACTTATGATTACAATCCTATTTTTTAGAAGTGGTCTTTAGTTCTAATGTCCCTGTTCAGATGCTACAGATAATGTAATACCTATAAATTGTATAACTTGAGATGATAGTTATGATAAAAATTTTATTCTAAGGTTGTCAAAAAAGAAAAAAATCCAGAAAGTTAAAAAAAAAAAACATAATTAGAGTACAAATATTTTGATTTGTCATTAACTGAAATGAATGAAATCATAGTCGATTTAAGAGGCTGCTGTAATTACAGTAGAACCTCGAGTTATCTATAGTTTTTCTTTCGACTAATCGAGGTTTTCGCAAGGGAAAAGAATTTTTTTCGACTTATCAAGGTTTTCGACTTATTGAGGTTCGACTTATCGAGGTTCCACTGTAGTTGAATTTTGTCCAGTAAATGTAACTAAATACCTCAAAATAACGATACAAGAGACTAACATAATCTCCTGAACTGTAAATTCGCTCAGTATTTTTTGACCAGCAATTGTAAGCACAAAGTATTATGTTTTCTACTATTAGTAATTATACAAACTTGACTGTATTTTAAATGAAGCTGCTGATAATATACATACGATGAACCACTACTGAAAATTTGAAACCATAAGCTCAATTTCAGCCTCAATAGACTGTTACCAGTTCAGAACAACAACTAGTAATTGAAAAAGAGAGCAGTCGTTCACCTTCTGTAACTCCACCACCTACAGTCACAAATTCCTAATATTAAAACGAATGTTAAATTCATTATTTATCAATTATTTGTGTTATCATTAATTGTTGACTAAACTTCATTACTATCTTCATATTATATACTAAGTATAAAGTTTTATATTTTGTAAATATACATAATTCATAAGTTTTCTGTTATATATTGTTACCTTTTGTTTTTTAAATTTGTATCACCAATGAACTAGTAAAAAAATGTTCTATCATTAATTTTCATAATGTATGTCTAATTATATTCTTTTGAAGTATTAAAAATTCATAACCTAAATTGTTTAAAATAAACTGAAAAAATGAAATATAAATTTCTGTATATAAAATTTACCATTCTCAAGGTTATTTTAATGAAAGTAATGTAATATAATTAGGAATAAAAAAATTTGAAATTTTTATCTTTTGAGGTTCATGGGATAATGTCTTTCTGGTGCAATGTTCTATTGATTCTTTAAAATTATTTAAAATATTAAGGTATAATTTGAATATAGTAGATTAAAATCATAAAGATTTCATTAAATGTCATTTTATTGCCATGGTAGTAATGTATTTATATTTATATTATATACATACTTTCTTGCCTAAGTAAAATTCAACATTCTAATATTTTATAGTAACTTGATATCTTAATGTTCATGATTTATTTTAGTAAATTATGTATTCTCTTTATACTAAATTTGTATTTCATTGTTAATATTACCTTACCTATATTTGTTTTGTCATACATTTTTATTTCTTTACTTTATATTAATGAATTATGTGTACATTGTAACCTATTAGTATCTATTAAAAAGTTTAAAAACCTTACAATTTTTTGTACTTTTTTAAAATTTAAAACGCTTTCATTTATTTATAATTCATTTATTAAGTATCTTTACAATATGGCAATTTTAGAATTAAAAAAAAAAAAAATTAGGTAAACAATTTTTATTTTTTAATCATGGTTTTTCACCTATTTTACTTTAATATCTGCATTATATTTGGAACTATAACTACTGACTTTCCATATTATAATTTATAATATTAAATTATGGAGTTGCTGCTGAATAAGTTTGTCCAAGGTTACTTAGGGAAAAAGTGTGTAGAAAACTTTAAGTGTAGGTTATGTGAAAATGTTTTGTTTAAAGTCTCAAATGATAAAGAATTTAATGAAAAAGAATATTTTTAATATCTTGTAAAAATTATGATTCACAAAGTTCAAATTTATTCTTAAGAAGACCCACTGAATCATTTGAAAAGTTAATTTTCTGTACTCAAAAAATGATTAAAAGAATTGTCAAAAATATGCCTCGCAAAAAAAATATGTCTAAATGTATTCACCAAAAAATTAAAAATGAGTTAATACGAATTATAAGCCTCATATTGATTTTATTATTCAACATTTAATTAATTGTAGATTGTTAATAGATTTTAATTGGAACTCCAGAAATATTAAAAAGAATAAGGCCAGAAAAATATAAACAAAAATGAAATATTTTAAGGAATGCATAAATCATTTGTATTATTTATAAATGTTTATATTGGTAACATATCATATTAATTATAATTGGAGTAGTTTAATAGTATAATTAATGTAAATACTAAGTATTTTTATTTAATAAATATTTTATCAAATTTAGTGTGTAAACATTAGCTACAAAAAGAAATAAATAAGATTTTAGTATAGTGGAGACATTTATGTATGGTGTATTTAATTATTATGTTACCCTTATAATTTACATAATTTTTAAATACAATTTCAATGATTGTATCACACATATTATGTGTTAAAGAGTTTATATAACCTGTGTACAATAACTACAAACAAAAGTGTTTATATAAGTAGAAAAAGATATAAAATATATGAAAAAATATTAAAGTTAAATAATTGCAACGGTCACATTGATATTAATTAATTAACAGAATATTAGAGTATTAGAATTTTATGAAATTTGTTTATGTGGTAAAATATATACAACAGGCGAAAACTTTAAATTCTGAACATAATAAATTGTATGAAATATTAAATAAGAAAATATACAGTTACATGATTTACAGTTTGAGATTATCTCTTATCGCAGATTACTTTTACCCATAATAAGACACCCATGAATGACTAGTGGACTTGAACTGACGTCTATTTTATTTCGGCCAAAATAAATAAATTGTTCAATCATGACACTACACGCTCTCTATTAGTATGTTGCACTATTAATTTATTACTGGTTTCCATCATGCCCATTGACTTGGACTATCAACATATATTTAATCAGTGCCTCTACCTAAGATCTAAATGAAATAAAATGCATACACACACTTAAACTCTATATGAAATTCACATTAATAATTAGTAGGGCTTGGAACTTAATGCTCTTAAAAAGTACTAGATATGCATGCACTTATGCTTAAAAAAAGTACAATTATGCTCTAAAAATATACACTTTTTTTTTATCAAACAAAATTTTCATATAATTACAAGTATTTTATTAATCAATGCCCATACTAAATACCCTTAAGTAAGTGGATTTAATAGAGCTTTGTAGATAATCTCAAAAGAGTATGATAAAAATGTAAAATCAACTTATACTTCCAGAAATAAATATTCAAAATAAAATAATTGCTTGAAAAACATTTCATGAATTAAATTAATTTTCTTTTAAAATTTTTCCATTAAATTATATATACATATAAATATATGAAAAACTTAAATGAAAATAAAAAAAAAAACCCGTTGAGTACCTAATTAAATGTATTTTAACTTTGTTATTACCTTAAAAATTGTTACATTGAACCACTAAATATTTTTAAAATTATTTTCAAAGTTAAAGGATCGTAAATTATTAACCATTAGCAAATTTTTATACTTTGAAAAACTAAGTACATTATTTCTTATATTTTTTTTATGTTTCTAATGTTCATAAAAATGGATTTGAAACACAGAGTAAGTACAATAATACATTTAATATCTTATGAAAACTCTAAAAATGAATTAATTTTGTTTTTTTATTACCAAATTTCAAATTGTATCATCAAATATGCTCTAAAAAGTTGTAAAATTCAGAAATATGCTACAAAATCATCAAATATGCAAAAATATGCACTATAAACTTTTAATATTCATTCCGTAGTGTCATGAAATGAATTTCTAGCTTACCTAGCAATAAATCTAATTGCTCACAAAAAACATGCAAATGCAACAACTTCCGAGCCTTAATAATTAGTAATACCTAAAGTGGCGACTCGAGCACACTTAAAAATGCGAAATTGTACTGATATTAGAGCCGTTTACTCAAAATTTTATTTAAGCTTTTAGACTATTTAAATACTTAACACACAATAATAAACGTGGCTATTAGAACTGAGAAAACACAACATAAATTAAAAACACCTCCGAAACGTAATTAACACGAACGGCCAAAAAGGTTCTTGAAAACAATGAAAACCGTACGGTGAACGCCGAACGAAACAATAATTTTTGTATACTTAGCAGTGGCGTAGCGTGTAATTTAGCCACCTGCGGCGGAGATCAGAATTACCGCCCTCCGCCCCTTTTGAGGAAAAAATTCACTTTTTTTTTTGTTCTCTGCATCAGTTTTTTCAAAGACCTTACTTTTTTTAGATTCTGAACGAAGTGAAGAAGCTAGTGTTTTTATAATGATGTTTATTTTTTTTTCTGTGTACAACTTTTCGTATTGAAATACTTGTCCAAAAGTTTCGATAAGTAACTTTTTGAAACCGGATTTGCCTCTAGATTGTACTTTAAAAAGGTCATTTTTTGAATTTCTCAATTCTTCAACTTTTTTTTTTTGGAAAAAACTACCTAAAATTTAACAAAAACGACTCGGAAACCATCATTTTTTGATCCGAACTATATGAAAATTTAAACATAAAAAATAATATGAGAAAGATTTTGGCGCATGAAAATTTTTAAAATGTGAAAAAAAATTTTGGACATTTTTCTACATTTTTTTTTCTCATTTATTTTTTATATTATTAACTTCCCTCGTTCAGAATCGTTTTATTGAAGAAATGATTTATTGTTTCTTAAAAATTCAATACACCCGTCAAGAGAATCCCACCGGTCGTGCGAAGTATGTACGGCTTTTTTTTTTGCTTTCTGCTTCAATGTTTAAAAGATGTTTTAGATTCTGAACGGAGTGATGTTTATTTATTTTTTATTTTTATTTTTTTCTCTTTCCGAAAACACTTTTTTGTATAGAAATACTTGTCCAAAAATTTCTATTAGTATCTCTATAGATCCCGAAACACATCCAGATGGTACTTTAAAGAGATTATTTGTCCAATTTCTTAATACTTTTTCAAAAACGTGGAAAATCTGTCGAAAAATTGAAAAAAAAAACGGCAAAATATGCTATTATCGGAATTTCCGTAAAATTTAAAAATTATTTTTTAATATAAATTCAAATATAATATAACTAATAACTTGAAACTTTCACAAATTACTAAAAGTGGTTCTTTAAAATTCAAAACACCCATCAAACGTATCAAGAGTATCCAGGCGCGTCCCCAAGGGAGGGGCGAAGGGGCGATCGCCCCCCCCCCCATAACAATTTTTAATGTATAAAATTTAGTAATTAGTTCATTAGTCA
>JAIPRM010006392.1:0-18766 GCA_025469315.1 Stegophylla sp. TES_Ste_2020 | reverse complement strand
AATATTCGCAATGAAATTTTCTATCTAGCCACCAAATTTCAAAACAATCGGTTGAGCTAATTTTCTTATATGTACGTTAAAGTGCGTCATTTTAGGAAAAACTAACGAAATCCGTCGAAATTCTAACTTCAAACGGTTATAAAAAAAAAAGTTGACTAACGATTTTTGAGATTTTTTCAGGTCAAGTAGACATATATGTCAGTGAGATCATATTAAATTTTCAAATCTTAATATCAAAAATAAAATTTTTATTACATAAAAACTAACAAAAAATGAAATATTTTCAAAATGCTGCACTTAACTCAAAATTGATCAAATCTTTTTGGAATTTTTATGAAATTTTCTCGTGACTATTTTTAGTGGTTGGTGGAAATTTCAAGTTCTTTGCTACATTATTTTGGAAGTTATGTCAAAAAGTAATTTTCAATTTTACGGAAATTGCGGCAATTGCATATTTTGCCGTTTTTTGAAATTTTTTTTTCAGTTTTTTCGCATTATTAAAAAAAATATTGAGAAATTTGAAAAATGACCTCTCAAAAGTACCATCTGGGTTCGATTTTGGATCTATAAAGTTACTGATCGAAACTTTTGGACCAGTAGTTCTATACGAAAAAGTGTTCACAGATGAAGAAAAAAAAAATAAATAAACATCATTGTAAAAACATAAGCTTCTTCACAACGTTCAGAATCTAAAATAAACATCATTGTAAAAACATAAGCTTCTTCACTACGTTCAGAATCTAAAATAGATGAAAAACATGATTGATCCATTAAATCACTTTTAGGAATTCCTTAAACGAAAAAAAAATTAAGTACCTATATACCAATTATTATTAGAACATTTCAAACAAAAGAAACATGTATCACATACATATATATTCAAGATAAAAATCGAAAGTCTATTTAAAAATTACATATGCATAATTTATTTATATTTGCTAGTAAAATTACAATACATCAGATAAAAATTTCAAAGTACAGCGATATATTATAAATAGATATATTAAAATCACGTTTTTGTGAAATATTCCTATGTCTTTGGTATAACGTTTTGTTTTAATTTAATTAATTTTGAACATATAGCTTCTTTATTCTTGTATAAACTGCTGATTCAGTGAAGTACTGATTATGAATTTGAGGCCCCGTGGCAATACAAATATAATATTTTGAGCCTAACTGTGATTAAAATTGCTTTATATAAGATTACAAGTACTGAAATACCTATCTGCAGGTTAGGTATATATTGTGCATTATTATCTAAAATTACAGTGGTTTAAAAATGAAGTGACTCACCTGCTCAAAAAGATACTAACATGGCTTTAAATCAAATCAAGGCAAGAGAAATACCCTCTATTTTACTAATACCTATATTTTTTGTAATTACATAATGTGAATATAAACTTTGAAGTAGGATGTAGGTGTGCTTCTAATATAGTTGTACCTATGCTTTATCATATAAATAGTCAAAACCTGGCGAAGTAGAAGAAGCTGTGAAAATTGCAATAGATACAGGCTACAGACATTTTGACTGCGCGATGTTTTACGGAAATGAAAAAGAAATAGGAAATGCCATAAACCAGAAAATAAACGAAAATGTTGTAGCTCGTGAAGATTTGTACATAACTAGCAAAGTAAATTCATTTTGATTGCCCGAGATATAGGTTTATTTGTAAATTTATTTTGCTTTCAGCTATGGAATATTTTCCATCAATATGATATTGTCGAAACTGTGTTAAAAAAGACGTTATCAGATTTGCAAATTACATATTTGGATTTATATTTGATTCATTGGCCTATGGCTTTTAAAGTATGAATAAAACACAAAGAAGAAAGGAAAAGGTTATTTTTATTTAGTACATACAAAAAATTATTCCTATTTTAAATACCATTAGGAAGGTGGCTTAAATAGCGATTTTATTCCAAAAGACGATAATGGAGCTACAATTGAAGGCGAGAGTTCATACATTGAAACATGGAAAGCAATGGAAGAAATGGTAAAAATTGGACTTACCAAATCGATTGGTGTATCTAACTTTAATAAAAGACAAATTGAAGAAATATTGAGTGTGGCCACAATAAAACCAGTTAACAATCAAGTACATACAAACATAATATATTTTAGTAGACAGAATTCCTATCATAGGAATTAATTATAGTTAAATGTATAAGAGCGGATCCATCAAATCGAAGCGATGGCTTGGATGACCCATCCTCAGAATATTTTGAAAAGATTTTTGTCCCCAATAAAGTACGCGTACCCAGTTTTTTCAAATTTTTTACGATTTTTTACATTTTTCATAATACTAAAAATACAAAATTGTTAATTCATTACGTTTTTGTTGATTCAGGCCATTTTTACACTAAACCCAATGTAGATTTCACATATATACAGTAAAATTTCCTCAGCATTCCGAAAAAAGTAAAGTATAGACAAGAAAAGTGGACATACTTTGCACCACAGATATTCTTTGCTCTTTGGATCAGATACTCTAGGTGGGTGTGAAGAATTTTAAAGAAACGATAAATCATTTCTGACGATTCTGAACGAAGGAAGTTAATAATATAAAGGACAATAATAGTCATAATTTTTAACACACTCATTAAGAGTATCTGACCCAAAAAGCTAAGAATACCCGTGGTGCGAAGTATGTCTGGCTTTCTTGTCTATGCTATATTTTACTTTACTTTTTTGTCTAAAAAATAAAGAAAAGGAAAAAATAATTTATGAGAAAAAAAAAGTATTAGAAAATGTACAAAAATTTTTTTTCACGTTTTCAAAAATTTCCTGCGCCAAAATGTTTCTCATATTCTATGTTTAAATTTTCATAAAGTTTGAGTGATTCTCGCCCCCTTCCCCCCCCCCAAAAAAAAAGAAATTAAGGATCGAGAAATTTAAAAAAAAATGACCTCTCTAAAGTACCAACTAGAAATAAATTCGGTTTCAAAAAGTTACTGACCGAGACTTTAAGACAAGTATTTTTATACGAATAAGAATTTACAGAAAAAAATAAAAATAAATAAATAAACATCATTGTAAAAACACTATACAAATAATTGAAGTACTATTGAATATTATAATCGGAGTTATTGAAAAATAACATTTAAGAAAAACGAAAATTGATTTTTATATATTCTCTTTCGCCTTATTACAAATTATAATAAAATATAAACATCATAATAAAATAATAAAGTGGCTCTAGCCTCTAATTATCATAAATCAACATTAAATCACTATAATATAATTAGAATTAATATTTATCGTGTCACCTTTGGTCAGTTACGGTTGAAAACAGCGCAAAATATTTAGTTTACCGGTCGAATCCGATATCTGCGTATTCAAAATTGACGCTTTGATCACTAGACCACAAAAACGGCGTTGAAAACCGTAAAATAGTAGGTATTTAATATAATACTCAAAAATATTGAATTTTAAAGATAGAATAATTAAAAAACTATTAATGCACTCGGATTTTAGTTCACACCATCGTATTCAGCGTTGAAAAATACATGGCAAAAAAACATTACCAATCTTTTAGGGTGATCATAAACTAGAAATATACCATAAAATGTTCGTATTTTCTTCAATTTTTTCAATCAATACCTTGTCAAATATTTAATTATTCGTCATTAAAAAAAAAAAATGTATTGCATCAAAATATTCGCAATAAAATTTTCCATCTATTTACCAAGTTTCATAAAGATCGGTTATTCCAATTTTATTTTATGTATTTTACAGTGTGTAATTTTTGGTATCATTAACGAATTCAGTCAAAATACTAACTTTAAACGGTTGTAGAGAAAAAAGTTGAGTTACGATTTTTGAAAATTTTTTAGATCAATTAAACATTTATGTGATTAAGGTTTGATATCCAGAATTAAAAATTGTATTAAATAAAAACTAAAAAAAAGCTTTTTCAATAGTTGGTGAAAGTTTCAAGTTTTTGGCTAAATTATTTTTGAAATTATGTTAAAAAACAATTTTCAATTTTATGAAAATTCCAATAGTACAATATTTTACCGTTTTTTGTAAATTTTTTGACAAATTTTCTTCGTTTTTGGAAAAAGTATTGAGAAATTTAAAAAATGATCTGATCTATAATTTTGGATCTATAAAGATACTGATCGAAACTTTTGAATATGTATTTCTACACGAAAAAGTTTTTCCAGAAAGAGAAAAAAATAAATCAAATATCATTGTAAGATCATAAGCTTCTTCACTTCACTCGGAATCTAAAATGATAAATTTGATAAAATACTTCTATTCATTTACAACAAAATAATAGATGGAAAAATCTGGAAAAAAATTGGAATATTTTTGTATATATATATATTTTTTTATATTTATACATAATAGGTAGAATGCCATCCATATTTGAATCAAAAAAAATTAAAAGAATTCTGTGGCGAACAGGAAATTATATTAACGGCATATAGTCCATTAGGAAGTCCAGACAATCCTTGGAAAAAGCCAGAAGATCCTACTCTTTTAGAGGATCGAAAGATAGTGGAAATCGCCAACAAATACAATAAAAGTCCTGCTCAGATATTAATAAAATACCAAATTCAAAGAGGTAACATGGTTATCCCAAAATCGGTTACTAAGAATCGTATCGAATCGAATTTTGATGTATGGGATTTTGAACTCGAACAAGAAAACATTGATCTTATTGATACACTTGATTGCAATGGTCGTTTTGTGCATATGAAAGGGTAAGTGTTGCTTTATTCATTAATCATAGAACTTATGTATTTGAATTTATACTAACAGGTAAATTTTTTATACACATTTTCAGAAATATGCATTTTAAGGATTATCCATTTAGTGATGAATATTAAATTAAAAATTACACTTACTTTAGTAAATAACAACGCATCCTCGAAGAGTAAAAATAGTATTGTAAAAAAATAGAAACATGACATAATTATAATAATTATACCAAATATAAATATAAATTATATGAAGAATATGTTATAGAATATTTAGATTACAGTGTATAATTTAGAAATGTATCATATGATTTTTAGTTCAAAAATTTTATTGCACAAAAAAGATAAGAAATATAACTGCAAAATTATTAAAATTTGGTTTGGAGACATATCCTTAACCTTTAACATATTTTTTTTTTATATTAACCGCTAGAAAATTAATGTGGAATATGAACATTAAATACAAGTACTTTAAATCCAACGTGGTATTAAACTATCCATATATTTAAGGATAAAGTTATAAAGAATAATACCTATGTTAAAGTATACGTGTACCATATATTCAACTTTTATAGTACCTATCACAAAATATTTCGGATAAATTACCTTGGATTTTATTAGGGGTTTTTTCATTGGACAGAGCCACAGTGAATATTGAAAAAACACTAGCTTCTTCACTTCGTTTAGAAACCAAAAATATTTTTGCTAGAAATCAGTTATTTTTATCAGTAAATAAAACTTTTTTTATCAATAAGCGGACAACGACAATAATACTATGTTAATAAATAATAGATTAATGTGATATGGAAATTATAGAATGAAATTAAAAATTTTATGAAATAAGAATTTACAAAAAACAAGAAATTTCCTGTATTTTCCAAATATTATACTTAACTCAAAATTGATCAAATGTTTTTGGAATTTTTATTAAGTGTCTTTGATGCCATTTTCAGTAGTTGGTGAAAGTTTCAAGTTTCCAACTATATTATTTTTTATGTTATGTTAAAAAACAATTTTCCGATATTACTAAGCATATTTTACCATTTTTTAATCAATTTTTCGACAGATTTTCCTCGTATTTAGAAAAAATATTGAGAAAATGGAAAAATGACCTTTTTAGTACTATCAGGGTGTGATTTTGGATTTATAAATATACTGATCGAAACTTTTGAACAAGCATTCTTACACAAAAAAGTGTTCTGAGGTAATAATTATTCAAATGGGCATTATTGAAAAATCATAAGCTTTGTTCCGCTCAAAATCGAAAATTCACATGTTGATCCGAAAATTAAATTCAAAATTCTAATAATTTTAATGTTAGTATTGGCAACCCTGGTACAAAGCTTAGGATGACCTTCGTTGTTTTAGATAACACACATTATCATTCGAGGCATTATCCAAATTGTTCCTCCTTGTTCCATAGAGTAATTATTACCATGAGTACCCTAAGGTAATTACTCTATGTCCTGTCCATCGTGATTAATCGTAGATAATTTTATCAATTTGGTTAAATTGACATTGACTCACAGTATTCACACTTTATTCATAGATAATAAAAGAATCTTTTATTATTTATGCCTTTATTTGGTACATAAGTATTATAACTCTTTTTTATAATCGCATTTGTTGTTAGTGACACTACTACGCTAGTGTTCAGTGTTGTGTAACCTGTGTAACGCCTACGTGTCATTTAAATACTGGGTTGCTTTGTGGCTAGTCTTCCTTAGCTTTCAACTTTAATTTTGAGCCCTAAAAAGTGTAACTCGTTTACAAAACAAAGTCTAACAAATTTTAAACAAAATGGCTTCGAAAAATCAGTTCATCACTTTTAATAACGGACAGAAATGTCCGATTTTAGGATTTGGTACTTGGAAGGTAAGGATGATAATTATATTGCCAAATTATTTTAAATTATTCATTTGATTTATTTGAAGTTTGATGCATGAAAATAGAAAAGAGACATAATATTAGTAGAGAAATATAATGTTCTTAAAGTTATTCATATTTAATGTCAATTATATTCAATATTTGCATGTGTATTAAAATCTTATAAAATAAAAAATTAGGTAATAAAAAATAATATTGAAATGGTTGGAAATAAGTAAACTGGTGTGAGACAATATTAAATTGGTTTAGTCTAGCAAATTTGTAGATTGTATATTATCACTAACCTTTTTGGTAGTTCACTATGTTAAAAAAGATTAAGCATATTATATAGGTATTAATTGTAGTTATAACTTAAATGATATTATGATATAGATGTACTGATTGTCTCAAAAGCTGTAAAAAGTTTAAAATTTTCACACCCAGACAACATTTATTTTTCTTGTTTGTTTAATTAATTTGTGTTCAAACTATGTATATATACAGTGGACGTCGCTTATAAGACTCACGGTTATAAGGTTCAGTCACTTATTAGACTCAAAATCGTCTGGAACGGACCGGACATATCTAAATACACAATAAGTAATTCGGTTATAAGACTCAAATTTTGTGGAAAATAAACTTTTTTGGTTAAAATTTAGAAATAATTTGGTTTTGAAAAGTAACATATTCGTGTTCGTAATAACTGGTTTTGATTTGTGCTTTATAATATGTATACAACATATTTTTATATATTTTTTCATAAATATAAGGAACATACATAATATGAATTTAATATATACGTAAAATTAAAATATTAAACTGTA
Source organism: Stegophylla sp. TES_Ste_2020 (assembly GCA_025469315.1). NCBI lineage: Eukaryota > Metazoa > Arthropoda > Insecta > Hemiptera > Aphididae > Stegophylla > Stegophylla sp. TES_Ste_2020. Next base: position 11,369 of record JAIPRM010006392.1, on the reverse strand, counting down.
TTATCCGATTTCATTTATTTAATAATATTATGTTATATTAAAATACATTAAAGTAAAAACAAAATATTAAAATACAATTAATAAATAATAACAATTTTTGTTTTTTTTCACCACTTCGCCTATAAGATTCATTCGGTTATAAGACTCACTTTATGCTGGTCACAAAGTGAGTTTTATAAGCGGCTCCACTGTATATATAAAAATTTATAGTAGTCCTCAAAGTGTGTAGTGCGAGAACTTGCTATGTGTGTACATATGAACTACCTACTACCTATGGATGATCAGCTATTTAACCCTTATTTAAGGATAAATACAAAGTGCATTTTTGCGCATTTAAAAAAATGACATGAAATGTACAACCATACTGTTTTACAGATTTTACATCTTGAATTCTAGAAAATCTGCTAAGCAATCTTAAGATTATTATAACTATGGTTCTAGTGCACCCAAAGACTTCTACTAGGAGTCATATTGTAATGTGTTTTTTCTACTTCATAATCTTTAGATGTAAAATAGCCCAAAATGCTCTATATAGTTAAAGTAGAATTATAACATCTGAGTGAATGAATACAAAACAATGAAAATTATTTGTAATTTTGATCCTACAAGTAGCTAGTATTATTATTTAAAATATATCACTGTATATTTTATTTATAAAACATCTATTACCTTCTAAAAATATGACTAATATTTTGTTGATATTTACAGTCAAAGCCTGGTGAAGTTGAAGAAGCAGTCAAAGTCGCTATAGATGTGGGATATAGACATATTGATTGTGCTTTGGTTTATGGAAATGAAACTGAAATAGGAAAGGTTATTAAAGAAAAACTTGATGCAGGTGTTGTAAAGCGTGAGGATTTATTCATTACTAGTAAAGTAAGAATATTTCTCAAGTAATATAATATAATAATATTAATGACACTACATTATTGTATTACATAACTATTATGTATAAATTAAAATTCACAAAGTCCAAAAGTATTTCATTTAATCATCTATTAGTTTCAGAAAAAAATTTCAGATACAAAAAAATATTTAAAAAAAAATTCTAAAATTAAGTGTAAAACTATTGATTCAGATAACAGTTGTTTTATTTGAAATTAGTTTATTTTATTTATTTTTTTATTTTTATCATTATTATTTCTTACTTATTTTTTATTTTTATGGAACATGAAAATGGCTTAGGCCAAAATCGGTTACCATTAAATTAAAAAATACTTTTGGAATTTTCACATTAATTTATAAATTTTCTTTAATATGAACAAGAATTAACTATAAGTTTTTTTAAAAAATTTAGCTATGGAACACTTTCCATCAACCAGATTATGTTGAAACTGTACTTAAAAAAACTTTATCCGATTTACAAATTGATTATTTGGATCTTTACTTAATTCACTGGCCTATGGCTTATAAAGTATGTTTTAAATTAAACTTAAATTGTAAAATAGTTTTTATAGTAATCTGTTTCTTTTAAAATAAGGAAGGTAAATTGGAAGATGACTTATTCCCAAAGGATGCTAATGATGTCACAATTGAAGGAAATGGTTCTTATTCTGAAACATGGAAAGCAATGGAAAAATTGGTTCAAAAAGGTCTTATTAAATCAATTGGAGTTTCAAACTTTAACAAAAGACAAATAGAAGACATATTAAATGTTGCTACAATAAAACCAGTTACCAATCAAGTATGTTTTTAAACTAAGAATGTATATTTTACTAAAAATAATGTAAATGATTTTATTTATATTTAGGTTGAATGTCATCCATACTTGAATCAAAAAAAATTGAAAGAATTTTGTGCTCAACATGATATTTTTTTAACGGCATACAGTCCTTTGGGATCCCCAGACAGACCTTGGGCTAAACCAGAAGATCCATCGCTTTTGGATGACCCTAAAATCATAGCTATTGCAAAAAAATATAATAAAAGTTCAGCTCAAATTTTGATTAAATATCAGATACAAAGAAATATCATAGTCATTCCAAAATCTGTGACTAAACATCGCATTGAATCAAACTTTGATGTGTGGGACTTTACGCTGGAACAAAGTGATATTGAAGAAATTGATGGTTTTGATTGTAATGGCAGAGTTCTTCACCTTAATTGGTATGATTCTCTCTTTACACAATATGTTTTACATTCATAAAATTTTAGTAATCTATATTCTCAATTATTTTCAGGAATAGCAGCTTCAAAGATTACCCGTTCCATGATGAATATTAATTATTAACAATGAATACTTTTAAGTTTAAAATGTATTTCTTGTATGGTTTATATCAATTTTATAATCAATTTAAGGTGCTTTAGTGTACTACACATTAATATAGTTTTGTATAATTATTTTTATATACATTTTTAACATTTTCTTTACACAGATTATTTCATTTAAAAGAATGGATTTTTGAAACTTCTAATAGTAGTTATTACATTTCCTATACATCAATTTAAAAGTTCAAAACACTTGATTAGTTTATATTACTTAATTAAATGTATAAATTATGTGTTATAGATATGTTTTATGATTTCCAACTGTTTACTATAATTTTGAACAATTCTTAATTAGTTTAGTTGTGTTTATAATAAGTACATCAATTCTTTTATCAAAATATAATTTGCAAGTTACAATTATTTAAATAAATTGGGTAATACACAGAATAACAAATTAATTAAATAAGAATTTTTTAGGAATATATTACTATTTAAATGGGTACAAACTACAAATATCTATTTTTAAGTTAATCAATTTTATTAAATCTATTATAATAAACTAATTTTGACCTCAACCAGTATTGCCATATGACAATACATTTTTTGTATTAATATTATTAAAACAAATTTTGAGTATTACATAACACTCAAAAAGTGATTTTTTAAACATTAATTTTTTGCTCCATTTTCGATAACTTGGGATTAAAAATTTAAATTCTATTTAGATATTTTATTATTAGTGTAATAAAGTCAGGTTTATTATTTTATAACTTCATGTTGGCACTAGTCTTATCTACCAGGTTATTATGTTCTAATATCAAATGTTATTAAATATTCATTTTATTGCTAATTAATTAAAAATAATTAGTTCTTACTTATTTATATTTTATAAATTAAGTATGTGTATTTGTCAGTATACATACAGTCGATTCAGGATTTGAAATTGAATGGGGTTATACGTTCAGCCCCTCTTTAGTTCAATAATATGTTCTGGGTGATACTTCAAACGGATTTTTTTTCAAAATTCATAATAACTGCTTGAAAAAAAAAAAAAATACTGATCTACTTCTGGAATAATATATTCATGCGTGCTAATATAGTGTTTCAAAATTCAAATTACATTTACCGGTGAATTAGAACCAAAATAATTATAGATAATTGTATTTTTTTTTTTGTAATTTATTAAGTTAAATAGAAAATAGGAATCAAAATTTAAAAAGTTTTGTCTTTTGTTTTTATTTTTGGCCATATTTAAAAACTAAGGATTTTATTAAGTATAACAATAAAAATCAAGACATTCTTTGCACCATGGGTATTCTGCGCTCCTCGCGCAAGACTTGGTGGATGTGTTAAATTTTAAAGAAATGAGAAATCATTTCCACCATAAAACGATTCTGAGAGGAGCTTTGGTTAACAGTGTTAAAAATAAATATAATTTATTGACTATTGTGTTACCATGGTTACTATAATATGCAACCAATTAATTAATTAATTAAATTTCCTATAGCAACCAAATAAATAATCAAAAGAAATAAAATAACATGAAAACACATTTTATGTAGCGTCAATTTTTTGGTAAAAAACAAATTTTGAAATATAAACTTTCTAAAATACCATCTAGAGCCAAATTCTGATTCAAAAGTTTTTGGTCTATAATTTTGGACATGTTTTTCTACTCGAAAAGTGTTCACAGAAAGGGTAAAAAATAATAAATAAATTAACATCATAGTAAAACCATAAGCTTCTTCGCTCCGCTCAGAATCTAAAATTCGAAAAATGTTCAGTTAAATGTTTTATCTAAAAAATAAAATGAAGTTACTAATCTAGAATTTTAAAAATTATAGCCATCATGACATCTGGTGTGGCCTGCATAATCTATCTTAACATTTATCATTATTAACAACAAATCATATCTTTTGTACAATGCACATACACTTGTAGATTATTTTTATGAATTAAAACTAAGCTATAATGAGTTCGTTCAAAATAGGTATATACATGAAATAAATTGACAAGGTTGAAAAAAAATCACTATTATTTGTTGATATTATAAAATAAAGAATTTTCTACATTTTTTTTTTTTAAATAAATGATATTTTTTTTAAAATTACTACTCAATGTGTACCCCCTAAATTTTGCCACCTTAAGCAAATGGGTTAATGTCTTTTAGGAAATCCGCATCTAAACACAAACCATTTACAAATTAGAGCCTTCCTTGGTGGTATGTTATAATTATCTGTACAATAAATTATACGAACATAATTTAATCAATAATATTAAATTTATGAGAACAAAATTCAATTGCAAAGATTATAAATACCTAAGAATCCATAAAATTAAAAAATTATTGCATTATAACTTAATTTATGATATACTTACATTCAATAAATATTTAACAAAGAATAATTAAGTTATTTACATTAGATACCTATGCGCATTAAGGAAATGCTTAATATGCACACTGGTCCATATTTAAGGGAAGGCTCAGAGGGGTAGTTACCCCAGTGGCAAAATTCTGAAATAGTAAAAATATATTAATAGCTCATTTTACCTAATAATAAATAATAATATTACACAAGCACAAAATATGTTAGTTTTAGTCAATTAGATTACGTATTAAATAATAATAATTTTGAAAAATATGAAAAGTTATCGTCAAATGTACACATATAGAAATAACAATACAGCAAAGAGCCAGACAGACTCGTATTTCATGGACGTGTTTCCTGTGACTACAAAGAGGCTGTGAGATTGTATATAAATAGGGTAAAAAATAATAAAGATCAAAGGTTTTATTTATTATCAAGTCAATTATCTATTATTAATCATACCATATTAACTTTGTAGTATAATATATAAATATATATCATATAAATATTATAGAAACGCGGTTAACTATTTACTTGTTCTATTCAATATATATTCATGTTATATAATATAATTTATATATTTAATTACAATGTAATTGGAGTGGTTTTAAGGGTTGAATATTTTTTCTGTTTTCATATCTTTATGATTTTTCAAGTTTTTTTTTACTTTATTGAATCAATCCAAAAATCTTCTGAAAACAGCTTTTCTGAACTAAATGCTTTACAATTGTTATTAGAGATCGATTTGAACTTCATCGAGGACTGTATACCCATCAGCTGGATTTAATGTATTTAAGAATTCTAAAATTATGTTTCTAACTACAATCAACCACTTAAAGTATTGTTATAATTTCTAAAATATATAAGAAATATTACTTTTATCACTTGAATTTAAAATTAAAGTTTTAATGCATTGAGAATTGACAAGAAGTGAGAAATTTCAGTATTCTCCTAAATTTTCTTGTTGTAACTTATTTTTCTGTATGGTTCGAAATTTTAGAAAAAAGTGACCCAAATAGTAAGTAGTTTATACGCCTCGATGCCTTGTAGTTGTAGTGTACTACCAATTTCAGTCTTGTGCAAAAAAAATGAAAATAAAATAACGTTTGTATACTTATTAATAACAATATTTTTTTTTTTTTTGGGGGGGGGGTTGGCAAATTTTATATTGCCCCTAGAGAAAATATTTATAAATCATATATTATCATCTGGCATACATATCGTGTAATGAAAAATATGGAATAAGTATTCAACTAAAGTTTTTGTGAATTGACAAGTCAGCTTGGTAAGCACATATTATTCACTATTATCTATTAATGTTAATTACAAGATAATAATGTTAATATACATTTAATGTCATTTACTATAACATTTATATATATATATATATATATATATATATATATCAAACAAGCAAATCATGTTAGGTACCTATGTATAAAAATTTGGAAAACTTGTTACTCTCATCAAATCAAATATAAAATAATTATTGATAATTGCATAAGTGGTTGATAGTAAATATTTTCAATAGATTATTATGTGCTTCAATGTTATCTTTGTGTGAGGTGTGAGGGCTAATGTAGATTGTATTCAGCTATACTACATCCGAAACCTATTATAATACTATATCTAGGTGTAAATTCCTAATAAACCTAATTTACAATACATTACCAACTATACTTTAATTACAATACATTTGCGTATTTTTAACGTGACTATTTTATATTGTTCGTAATAAGGTGCACTAATATGACATGCAAGTTGGTGAAAATGGTGAACTTCAACAACGGTCACTCTTACCCAATCTTAGGTTTGGGAACTTGGCAGGTAACATTCATGAACGCTCATCGCAATCTTAATTATGTTATATTTTATTTGAACGTACCTAACGTAGCCTCTAGGTATAACATTATTATGAGTATGATATACATTTATAAAAAAATTTCAAAATAATTAATATATTTGCAGTCGACAACAGGTGGCCTTGATGATTCTCAACAGTCTATAGTTATTGATTCCATAAAAAGTGCAATTGATATTGGTTACCGACATTTTGATTGTGCTGCCAATTATTCCAATGAAAAATCTGTGGGGAAGGCTATAAACGATAAAATCACAGAAGGAGTTATAAGAAGAGATGAAATATATATCACTAGCAAAGTAGGTAACCGCTTGCCGGCGTAAGGTAAGCCCAGATTTTCATAAAACAAATTAGAGTTTACCTACCTACCTATTGTAACTCCAAACTTAATGGTGCTAACAATTTAATAATATCAATTAATGTGTAAGGTAAAACATAATTAAAACAAAAAGCGGCGGAAAAACAGGAGTTTTTAAAGTGCTTCAATTTTTAACAAAATTGATAATATTGAATGAATATTTATAGCCAGTGTTTGGAATTTATCTGGATATCTAATTTCATCTAGGTAAATTATCTATATGAAAATTTTCACATTTTATTTTATCTCGTCATCTCGATAAATAATGTATGAATCGCCAACTAAAATATACAGGACCACGGGTATAGATAATAGTATCTATACATTCTACAGCCGTGACAGGACTGGGAAACGAAATGGTAAGCGGGTGGGGAAAGGTAAATCTACATTTATAGAACAAACGTGGTACGGGGGTTATATAAGTTCTTATCCATACTAGCGCTATCTAGGTTACACTACAAGCAACTAATAAAATACAAAAGTTTTATTGGGCTAAAATCTTTCTTATATTATTGTCTATCTATGTTTAAATTCTCATAAAGTTCAGATAAAAAAATGATGGTTTCTGAGTCTTCTTTGTCAAATTTTGGGTAATTTTTTTCAAAAAAAAAAAATGAAGAATTGAGAAATTCAAAAAATGATCTCCTCTCTAAAGTACCAACTAGAGGCAAATCTGATTTCAAAAAGTTATTGATCAAAACTTGTAGACAAATATATTTATACAAAAAAGTTTTTACAGAAAAAAAAAAAATAAACATCATTATAAAAAAAGTAGCTTCTTCACTTCGTTCAGAATCTAAAATGTTTACAAATTATTTTATCAATTATAAATAAAAAACAAACTAAATACAAATGAGTCTTGGTTACTAAATTCTGTATGATGTACCTTTAGATTATGAACATTATTAAAACATTTTCTACTGTAAGCATTATAGCTTTATCAAAATAAATGTTTATTTTGGGGAGGGCGATTCAACATTTTCAAAATATTTGGAGCTTAAAAAAGTTGCAATTACATTGTTCACTATTATTCAAAGTAGGTATTATTGACTATTGTTGTTTATAATAATATATAACCAATTATAATAAATTATAATCAATGCCCACCACGAAGGAGATTAAGCTAAACACCAGATTTTCGTCATAAATAATATTAGAAAACTATATATAATAATATATATTAATATATATTATATATTATGTATAGTATATATGTTTATATCTGTGGTATACTTTTTAATTCATCATTCGATTTTTCCCTTTAGTACTAATTATGAGTAACTACATTAAGGTTTTTTTTTTGGAAGGGGGAGGGAGATTGCTTCTTCACTCTATTTTAAATTACATGCTTGAGCCTGATTAATTACCTTTACCTAGATAATTTCTTTTTAGCTTCAGAATCATAAGCATAAATTTGAATTGGTTGAAGATGCTTTGAAGAATACTTTAAATGACTTAAGTTTGACTTATGTAGATTTATATCTTATTCATTGGCCATTTTCAATTAGTGTAAGTATTATTGTACAATAGTTATGAAATAGTAATTTAAAATTTAAGTACAACCTTCAATGTAATTTTATATTGTAGGAAGATCCTAATGCAACCGATAGTAAAGGAAGATTATTAGACTCTTGTATCTCCTATTTAGATACATGGAGAGCTATGGAACGATGTGTTCATTTAGGACTTGCAAAATCAATTGGAGTATCAAATTTTAATATCAGACAGTTAAAAGATATTTTAGAAATAGCGACTATTAAACCAGTTGTTAATCAGGTAAAATAGAGTTAAAACACTTAACTCATAAGTTAGGTACCTAGGTTGGTAGGTACTTATTTTTGGTTCTGAAACAATACTGGTACCACCAGGGATGCCGGATTGGATCTCTTTATTTTTAGGGGGGGAGGCGAACTTTGGGTTTTTGGGATTTTATTATATGATACCAAAGTTCTTGTACTGTACCTATTAGTTGGAGTTACCTTTATGTGCTTGTAATGCTTATATAAACTTCTGAAAGATAAAAAGTGGTGGAAAAAACTTTGTGTTTCATAATGCAAGTCTGAAATCAGTATTCAAATTTTTAAGTATGTCCGTAATTTTGCTATTCCCAAAATTTCACTGTCTAGTGCAAAAAACTTCTATTACTCCTTGCGAGCTGTGGCCCTGTGTACAGTTTTATTTTCGTTATAATTTTTATTACCAAAAATAATATATGTACCTATCCCAGTCCAGGAGTCTTCTCTACATTAAAATTTTAACATTAAATAATTATTGAATGAATATCTACCCTGTGAGCCTATATTTAAGGGAGCATGCTCTTTGCCTCCCTAAAAAAAATCTGGGGGAAAATGCCCTTCTTGACCCCCCTCCCTCGGTTCCGACGTCCCTTAGTCGGTAACACCTACAGCAGATTAGGTTAGGTGTCCTACACATTGGCTTTATAATTATTTTTTCATGTCTCCATTTTCATTTAGTAAAATTGTTCAAAAATTTTGTTCAGAATCTTTAAAGGTCAAAAATTTCATCTTGTAGGCATTTAATTTATCCAGAACCGTTTGTAGAGTGAAATAAATTATCATTTATTTTATATGTATGTAATAATGATTTATGATGTTTAAAGTTTAATATGGCGATCAACTATATTTGTTAATATTTTTATTTATTTAAAAATTGTATTAATTATATTGTTATAGGTAGAATGTCACCCTTATTTAACACAGAATAAACTTAAGGAGTTTTGTTGTAATAATGGTGTGTTAATCACTGCATATTCACCATTAGGATCACCCAAGTGGTTGGAAACCAAACCGAAAGATATTATTTTAGAAGAACCGGTCGTAAAACAAATAGCTAAAACACATAATAAAACTAATGCTCAAATATTAATTAAATTTCAGGTACTAAAAATAAAGTATATAAATAGTTATGAATTTAAAAAGTGTCGACATTTAAGGTTATTACTTATAATAGATTGGTGTATCTACAATCTACATTCAGAATATGCTAAACCAAGGCTCATGGGGTTGACCGTGGGTATGGAAACCCTTTGAACCTCTCTTCTTAAAAATAACTACTGTGACATTGACATGATTGTTTTTATAGAATTCTATGATTTTGGCACTGTTTTTGTCATTGATGACTTTTTAGAAATATTTAATGTAAACTTTTGATGATAAATTATATTGTATATGAATCTTTTAGATCCAAAGAGGTGTTTTAGTTATACCTAAATCTTCTAATTCAGAGAGACAAAAAGAAAACTTTGATGTTTGGGATTTTGAGTTGAGTAAAGAAGAAATAGATTTACTGGAATCATTAAATAAAAATTACCGCTACATTGTAAACAATGCGTAAGACTAATTTGTGATTTTTTTTCAAGTTTAAAATATTTATAAATATTATCTTTGTAGAACCAAACATTTGAAAAATTATCCATTCTATGAAGAAGCTTAATTCACGAAGTTATACAACGTCAAGATTGAAATCACAACTCAGAACATAAGCGTAATGTTTATTTATTTTTATCATTTTTCTAGAAATATATGTTTAACTTAAGTATATTTTATGTAATTATAATTTAAAAGAAAATATGTTAATGGAAACTTGAAAAATATATTTTACATCTTCATTTATAAATTATTTATTGTTAACTAAAAGAAAAGTTAAATATTATTATAATATATAAGTTTTAATTAAAAATTGGTTTAGACTATTTTATGATTACTACCTAATACCTAATCTATAGTCTTTAGGTAATTATTGTTGCCGATTAAAAAGTATTGTTTCTAATTTATGATTAGTCAAGTAATATGTCCTTAATTTAGTAAGGATCCCTATTTTATGTATAATTTATTTTTAAAAAGTAGGACATACATCACATCATGGCTATTCTTTGCTCCTTGAATAACTTGGTGGGTGTGTTAAAGTTTATTATAATTTAAAATTTTTTTTATGATTTACTGGTCAGTTCAAATGTCCCGGAACAGGATAAAAAATCATAATATTATAATTCATAGTCCAAATATAATTAATGTATGCACATAAGCCATAGTGAGTTCCCGTACCACACACATTTAGATTTAAGATTGCACAACAGAACAACTAGAAGGGAAACTTTTTACTTAATAAAATTTACATGAGCCCTGCCGACTGCCCGAAAAATTGGTCAGCCATTTTGATTTCGCTACAGGTAATCAATTAGAAATTCCCTTGTTTTTTCAAATTTTTGGTTACACCTTAGATCATATTATAGTATATTATCTAAGGCAGGGATGGCCAACCCGCGGCCCGCCTTGTAATGTTATAAGGCCCGCGAGATTTATCAAACATTTACAACAATATTTTAGATTTATGAATTTTAATTTTTAATGTATAATATTTTAATTTTCGTGTATATTTTATTTATAATAATGTTACCTAATCTGCAGATAGCAGTGTCCTGATATAAAAGTATAATTGACTAATTAATACAGATGAGGAGTTTTTTTATCTACGAATAATCATAAAAATAATGAAAATAATTACTTAATAATGTTTAAATTTTTACATCATTTTTTTTTTTTTTGGGGGGGGG
>JAIPRM010006391.1:0-18767 GCA_025469315.1 Stegophylla sp. TES_Ste_2020 | reverse complement strand
TTGTTCAGAATCGTTTTACTGAAGAAATGATTTATCGTTTCTTTAAAATTTAATACGCCCGTCAAGAGAATACCACCCGTCGTGCGAAGTACACCCATCGTGCGAAGTATGTCCGGATTTTTTATTTATTTTTATTTATAAAACTTTTTGTATAGAAATACTTATCCAAAAATTTCGGTTAACAACTTTTTGAATTAACATCTTCCTAAAAAAAAGTAATTTTTTTTAAATTCTCTATAGTTTTTCCTTAAAATTTGGGAAAAACTACTCAAAATTTGACAAAATGTCTTTAAAATCTTTTCTTTAAATTCAAACTTTATGAAAATTGAAATATAGATACACAGTTTTTTAAAAATTATTTTGTCAAAATAAATTTGGAAAATGTGAAAAAAGAATGTTGGAAATTTTTTTCTAACACATTTTTTCTGATAAAATTTCTTTCTTACTCTAAGTTGATAGGGGGTTATAAAATTGGCAGAGTAAAACTTTTTTTTTGTAATACTAATTCAATAAAATATATCGTTAATATTTACATTTGAATATTCCAAAAAACTATTCGTTCAAATTTTGATTTCAATATACCAAAATTCACAGAAAAATAACCCGAATAAAATTCTGCAGTCGAAATAGAGGGTTGCCATTTGATAAACAAACGTTTGTATCTTCACAGGATATTCTTAAAGTGACATAAAAAAAATTGCGTTTATAGTGACTTGAAAATTTGAGAAAAAAAATCTCAATTTTTCGTTTTAACTACAAAAAGTGAAAGTGAGCATTTTTAAAAAAATCACCCTGTTATACGTATATTATATATACATAGTGTGGCGTTACGTTCGCGGTCCACAAGTTTAAATGATTTAACGTTCATTCGCGATTTCCGCGTACGTCTGCGGGTCGGTTTTTGTCTGCGCGTGCACGACATTAAGTCATTTACTATATAGATTATATTATTAAACGCGAGTAGGACGAACGATTAAAATGCCAACGAGTCGAATCGTCATCGCCATCGTCATCGCCATCATCATCATCATCATCATCATCATCATTACACTAATGGGGTCGCCAGGAGTTTTGTAGATGAGCCTTACATTAATTAAAACGTAATTCCAGGAAAAGGTCAATTAATTTATAATTGACAGAGACCCTGGGTTCGTATATAGGATTCCATCAGCGAAAACATTTTCCCACCATGCAGGCTTGCGCGTTTAATCAGTATAAAAAAAAGTAAATATTATATACCTGTATATTATAATATTATATGTATACATGTTTTGATATGTTTATAATTTTATACAATATATACTTATGGGTAGGGCTCGGAATTTGTAGCAAAATAAATCCTTTAAAGTAGCCAAAAAAAGCATTTTTTTTTTTCAATTTTACTCTTTAAAACAAATTTAAATTATACATTAAGAAAGCTGGACATACTTTGCATTTTCATAGAAAGTATGTTAATAATAAAATTATAAAATTTGATAAAAAAAAAAAGTAAAGCAAAGATAAATATAAAGTGTAGACAAGAAATCCGGACATACAAACTTTTCACCATGGGTATTCTTCGTTCTTCGGATCAAATACTCTTGGTGGGTGTATAGAGTTTTAAAAAAGACGATAAATCATATCTTCATCAACACGATTCTGAACGAAGAATCAGTTTCGATTTAGATTTCAATTAAAAACAATAATAGTCGTCATTTTCAATACACTCGTCAAGAGTATTTGACTTGAAGATCGAAGAATATCTGTGGTTTGAAGTTTGTCCAGCTTTATTGTTCATACTTAATTTATTTTTGGTTTACTTTACTTTACATTATTATTTTTTTTATCTAATAAATAAAGATAAGGTAAAAATAAATGGATGAGAAAAAAAGTGGTGGAAAAAATATCCAAAATTTTTTTCACGTTTTCAAAATTTTCTCGTGCCGAAATATTTCTCATTAAATAATAAAATTTTTGTAAAGTATAAATTAAAAAATGATAGTTCCCTGTCTTAGTTTTCAAATTTTGAGTACTTAATCCCCATCAAAAAGTTGAGAAGTCAAGAAATTCTAACCTAACCTCTTTAAAATTCTAACCTAAAAACTAACCTCTTTAAAATACCATCTAGATGCAAATCCGGTTTCAAAAATTTGCATGATGATATTTTTGAACATGTATTTCTACACATACGAAAAAGTGTTCACAGAAAAAAAAATAAAAGGGAAAACTTCATTGTAAAACTACTAGCTCTTTTATCTCGTTCAGAATCTAAAATTTAATAAATAAAAAATGTGGAACTTTAAAAAGGCTATTAGTCAAAATTTTCACTATTTTTTCAAAAAATTTAGAAAATATTGTAAAACCTACTGTAAATGAAATTTTCATAAAATCTATTTTTGTATTTTCGCCATAACTCCAAAATTAATAGGAAACTTGATTTATTCTTTATTAATAACAGTGTAGTACATATGGAAAACCAAAGGATTTTCCTATGGTTGGGTGGGGAATGTGACAATTAACCATTTATAATTGTACACCATACTGTTCAGTACTCTATTGATTGAACCTAACATCAAGAAGATGGTTCTGAACCATAAAAAACAACTATATCACACAATAGCGTAATTAGGATAAAAATGTTTTGGGGGTTATAATAAAAAATTGTTTTTGCTTCCCCTCCTGGTGGCAACCTTATTTAATTTAAAAATATTTGAGTTGGTCGAAATTTGTTGACTTTTGAGATAAATATAGCATTTTGGAAATACTTTGGTCAAAAAAAGCTTTTGTAAGCTTATATCTAATACAATTTTGAATACTTAATTTTATTGTTTGAAAATTTAACCTAAAATCATTAAAATTTATGAGTAATGAATGTAAACAAATCTTGAAATCAAAAGTTAATTTTTTAATAATGTTTTTAAGTTAAAATTAGTAGGAAATGATAGTAATTTTTACGTAAAATAATATTTTTTTTTTTCAATTGAAACTTTATAAATTATTTAATTCTTAATCCGGTTGAAATTTTGCTGCACCAAAAATTTTTTCACAAGAATAATTATTTTCATGAATGGTTGACTCAATAGGTTTATATTTTTTTAAAGCATATAAAGTTTAAATTCAATATACTCACCGAAAGTATTCCATCCTTAGAGAGAAGTAAGTATGTCTTTTTTTTATAATATATTATATATATATATAATTCATATTTTATAATTGATAATTAATAAATAATTTTCAAAAGATTAATCAGATTTTAAGAAGAAATCGTAAGAGTATGTTTCAAGAATTAATTTATATTTGATAACGCTCTGATTTTACAAAATATAGTAGTATATATGTAGTGTCAAAAATGATTTTTAGTTTAATAGAGTCATAACAAACTAGTTAGGTAACAAAAAGCTTCAATAATAACTACCTACCTATTTGTATAACTATTCTATACATAGTATATAATAATACATAATTTGATAGATATTTTAGAATTTTAATTAATTTGCTATTAATGTGAGTTATATTAATATTGCATCTTTATATTAAAAACATATACAATTCCTAACTATACATTATCTTTAAAAAAAGTAAAGTTCCATTTTGTTACGAATACCCCACTGTGGTTGTAACGTATCTATCTGATTTCACAAGAGCAATTATATTTATCACTAGCATTATGCTGGTACGTAATTTAATAGAGAAACAACAAAAAATATTTTTCTCTCAACAAACCTCCCGTAGTAATATACTTTATTATAATATCACTACGCTGCTGCTACACTCAGCAGGGTCCGTTTCTCTTGTTGTGCGGAGAGAAAAACTAGGGATTTTTTTGGGGGAAAAATCCTTTGTTTTTCAAAATCGTAATTAATTAAAATATTCATATTTGATGATTTATAATTTTCACCCTGTGTAAATGCTGAAAGCGCTGCGGCATATGTATGGCCTAAAACCGGTGGGATTTCATGCGGATCTCACTGCGGCTGCGAAAGACCTCTGGGGGGGAGTGTTGAATTACGCATTTTTTTACTATATTATGTTATTTTTTTGTTATACACATGCCCACTCTCACTAAATATTTTTGTTTCTGGATTTCGTCGAGCCTAACGATCCTGGTGAAGAATGTTTTGGGCGTTAAAAATTGTCAGAAATTATTCTCCGCATTACGCATATATTATAACGTAATGTTATGTTAATATACAGATAAAAATAAAATAGAGCACAATTTGCATTCCCGAAAAATAGCTATAGAGCACAATTCAATGATGGTTGGAGGGGGGGGGTTGGGTAGATAAAAGAAAGAGTCAACCGTTTTTGTACCTATTAAATACTAAATTAATCAATTAATTCAATTAATTTCTTTGTAAAAATGATAATTAAGGAGAAATTAAAATTGTAATTATCCAGTGAGTATATGAATCAAATAATATAAAACTATTCTATGTAAATATCAAAATAATGTAAAGTAAATATTGAAATCATATTTATTTTTACTTAAATAAAATTGCCACTTGAACCGAATTAACATTTGGCAGTTTGGGTATAGTTTAAAATTATTTAAGCCATACTAGGATTTTAATCAGGGTGATTATAAGTTTAAAATATTTTTAATACAAAGTATGAGTATATCGAATTATAACTGGATAATTGTTATATATTTTATTATGTATTTTGAATTGTTATGAAAATATCGGAGCTATCATCATGCTATTCAAAATAAAAAAAAGTGATTAAAATCCATTGAAATACGATAAAACCACATTTAATTCATAAACAATATTATACTTATATTTTAGATTCTGAACAGAGCGAAACAGTGGTTGTTTTGAGGGGGGAGGTGATGTAGACGATCACCCCACTCTAGGATTTTTTTTAATGTAACTTGTATGTTTATTATAAAGAATATATTTTTTATTACAGTTTGGGAGGGGGAAAAAGCTTAAAATTTTAATTCTCCCCCTCTTGGAAGTTTTATCAAAACTGCAACTAGAGCGAAGAAGCAAGTAATTTTAATTTTTACAATGATGTTCATATTCTTATTATTATTATTATTTTAAAGCAACTATGTTTTATATAGAAATATTGGTCCCAAAGTTTTATATACCATAGCCTTTTTTTTATATGGAATAACATTTCTTGATCACAAATCGCATTCAAAAAGTACTTCAAAGAGGTTTTTTTTTTTTTTTAATTGTCAATATTTTTATTTTCTTAATTTTTAATCGAGTAAATATGGTTGTTGAAATGAAAAAAATCTGAGTTTTCAAAATTTTAAAAGTTTGTGGTAAATAGGAAAATAGTAAAAATGTAGTGACATTTAGTACGCGGATATTTAAGTTAGCTTTAATATAATATATTAATGAGATATATGATAGTATATCCAAAAGCATACTTAAGTAGAATGATGATTTGAATTGAAAAAAAACGTAGGAGTTTTCAACCGTGAAAACTCTATTTTGTAACTTCTCTTGAACAATGAGAGCTATAAAGTCGGTCGATATCTCATTAGAATTTATAATTTCTTTCTTTTGTTCGTTAACTTTTTAACCGTTAAAAAATTTGTTAATTTTAGCTTGATTTTGTTTTAACAACGTTGATATTCGAAACTAAAGAACACTTTTAGTTATTTAGAGTCTTGATAAGGTCACATTAGCTAGGAGAAGATCTGTGAAGAGTTTTAGGATTGTACTTGAATAGTTGAATAGTTCATTCATAATTTACAAAAAAAAAATTATAATATAAGATATTAAAAGTTAATTTTAGGTATACATGTCAACAGTCAAAAAGTGCAGTTTTCATTACAATAATGTTTACATTAATTTAAAACTTCTACAATAATTCTTACTGAACTTGTTTATAATATTATTGGAATCAAATTGGCTAGAAGGAGTGCAATAATAGGTATTTAATAGTTTTAAGCTTAGGGTTTAATAATCTCTATAATAAAAATAAATAAATAAATAATACTATCATTGGAATTAGTGACAAATAATAATATAATATATTTGTTGACCAATAATTATTTTATTTAATTAATTTCAATTATATAATACTTAATTAAATTAATTTCAATTTAATAAATTATTTTATTTTATTTTGTTTTAATTGTGTTATGAGTTGGTTAAAATATTACGACCAGTAGAGTCGAATTATATGATACCTATATAATCTACGTAATTAATTAATATCTTGACTATAGCAGACTTC
The DNA here is from genome assembly GCA_025469315.1 of Stegophylla sp. TES_Ste_2020. Taxonomy (NCBI): domain Eukaryota; kingdom Metazoa; phylum Arthropoda; class Insecta; order Hemiptera; family Aphididae; genus Stegophylla; species Stegophylla sp. TES_Ste_2020. Next base: position 12,590 of record JAIPRM010006391.1, on the reverse strand, counting down.
TTGTAAACAGTTTAAATTAAAATATGTGTGCTATAATAGGAACAATAAATCACTCTATACTTTTCAAACAATATGTGTGTCTATAATTTGAATACATTGAAGTATTGAAATCTTTTAAATTTTAATAATTTATTCATTATCTAATTTTTTTTGTGGTTGTGTCTGATTAAATTAATTTGTGTTAAATCCCAACTGATATAATTTTATTACAAGAAGTTTAATTTTTTTATAAATTTAACATTGTCTAAAAATGCAAAAAAAAATTCTTATACACGTCTCTGTTTAGAGGTCCAGATTAATTATGACGGTCATGTAAAAAAATTAACTAATTTTAGTAGCGAAGCATCCTGTTTATATGCGAATATAATATGGAGAACCAAACTAAAACTTTGGCGTCGAGCATAATTTACGACTGAGAAATCAATTATTTTAAGCCTCGCGCGAATTGGTCGCGTGGATTCGGCGGTGGCACGACAATGTTATTCCATTACGTGTACGACAAACCGCGACGAATTGTAAACGCTGTTGTGCTCGTGGGGTTTATAATATAACGTTCATTTAATTTTAATTTTTTTTTCACTCTTTCTCTCTCTCTCTCTCTTCCATTCACCGCAAAATGCTTTTAACGAGCGTTCAAGTTTAAACCCTCTCCATTCCCCTCTATCCCATCCAGCGCACGCGGTTAAAACTAAATTAAGCTATACTCCTCCATATACATATATATTTACACCCACCGTCACTGGCTCCGTGAAAATGCAAAGACAGTTAGAGAGGGAGTGGAGAGGAGAGTTGAGGGATGACGACCGAGAGAGAATAATATTTTCAGGGCTAGAAATTTACGAATATACAAAAAAAAGGTTTGTCGAGCGGTTAGGAAAAGAGGAAGAGAGAGAATTGAAAACGAGTGAAACTCTTTTTTCCCTTTTTTTTTTTTTTTTAGGCTAATGGGTCGTAGTTGTGTGTGTGTCTGTATGTACGCACTAAAACGCGAACACACGCACACACACACACACACACACACACACACACTCACACACAGACGCGAGCCGTTGCCAGCGCGCGCGCACTCACACACACACACACATGGTGGTCGATGCAGTAGTAGTCGTGAGGAGGATGTGGTTCGGTCGGCGATGGGGCAACCGAGGGGGTTGAATGTTTTTGTTGGTTGCCGGGGGAATCGTTCGTGTGCGCCCCACCCCCGCACGTTTAACCCTACGCTCTAGCCCTTTCGTCACCCGACCGCCTGCAGCCCGTTGCCTCCGCCGCCGCGTGCAGTCCGCACGAAATGATTGCGGTGTTGGCGACGGCGGCGGCGGTGGTTACGACAGCAATGGAAATTTGGAAATTTAGACCTGGTCGGCGGCGGCGGCGACGGGACTCCGATGTGGTTGATATGCATTATACACACACACACACACACACACACACACGTATAAAATATATATATTTATGCACGGGCTAGAGGAGTACGCGGTGGTGGTGGTGACGGTGTGCGGCAAAACGCGAACCGCTTGGCTAAACAAGAATATTGCCTCTGATCCTGACGAACACGTTTTTCACATTAAAATCCCACTCTACCCCTTTCTCGTTCCGCCCATGTATTTTACATACATATATACATTATAATAATATATACGCATATAATATATATTTGCTATATATATATATATATCAAACCAGACACCGTATACTAATCATTCATCAACTCTATATGGCATATATTATAGTATTATTTATTATATATACAATATACATATATACAAAACATATTAAATACATAATTTGACCTATATTTCTTATATAAATATTATTTTATACCGCAGCAGAGATCTCTAATATAATAGTATTCATATCAGTGGCCCAACTAGGAATTTTTCAAGGGGGATGTCCACCTATAAATTTCTACTATAATTATTTAAATATAAAATTATAATTAGGGATGGGTTCTCGGACTCTTCGAACTCTCGAACACCTCGAACTTTAAGAAATTCGAACAGTTCGAAGTTCGTGAAAAAATAAGTTCGAATTCGAATTCGAACATCTCGAATAGTTCGAGTTTAGTATGTTCGAGTTCGAATTTTCGAACAGTTTAATCTGTAGATTTGATTTTCCGTAATGTGTCAACACTGTCAAAGCTGTTTCCTTTCAAATTCTGATAAAGAGTGATGACTTTCAATTAAATACACGTGTATTAAGTGTGGTTAAATAATATTTTTAATTTTTTTAATTTTTAATTTTTTTCTGTACCCATTTTTTCGCATGGTAATTACTTGTCTAAAAGGTTGGACCAGTAACTTCTTAAAATTGGATTTTTATTGATTAATAATATGAATAATATTGTTATTATTGATACATTTTCAAATGTTTTAATTTTTTTGATGTTCGAAAAAGTTCGAAAGTTCGAAAATAGTTCGAATAAAATTCAGATTCGAGTTCGAACAGTTCGAGAAAAAATGGTTGTTTGAGTTCGAAAAAAATAATGTTCGACCCATCCCTAATTATAATCAAAGTTAATGGACATTTTATGAGAATTCGTTAATTATTTTTAATTAGACATTTCAAGTAGCAAAATGTATCTGTCTTTTTTACGAGTTAACATTTTTATAACGTTATTTGTAGATTAAAAAAAAATTGGCGAAACAAATTCAACAATATGGATTTTTAAAGCATGTTTCAAGTTTATTTCTGAATTAATAGAGGTCATAATTGTATAGTTAAAAGATTTTTTTTCAATGCTCATTGAATAAATTTCCATAAATATGGTTTAAGTGGGGTATCCAGACACCCAAAACACCCCTCTTGGTTGCGCCACTCATTCATATTTTATTATACACATTAGAAATATTAATAAATATATATTGTAAATACTTTGGATTACAGAGGCGTCTGCATGGAGGCAGTAGAAATGGTCATGTAGATCCTATAAAATACATATTGTAACGTGCCATTTTGTCCGGTTTGAAATAACATACGAATAACATTGAGACAATTCATTAAGAATCGATTTATCTCATATTAATTTGTTTATTATTTCAAATATTGTTTAAAGCACCACTACAGGATTTATTGTTATTTAAATTTATTGATACAATTTTTAAAATCTCAGTTAAAAAAGATGACTTTTACTTAAAGTATTCCAATTTTTAGTATTCTGAGTGGAGTGAAGAAGCTAGAATTATTATAATGATGATTATTTCTTATATTTTTTCAACACTTTTTGTACAGAAATACTTGCCAAAAAGTTTTGACTATCAACTTTTTGAATCAGAATTTGCCTTTAGATGTTACTTTTGTGTGGTATTTTTTTCAGAATTTGGGGAAAATTACCCAAAATTTGCCAAGTTTTATGAAAATTTAAATTTAAATAAACTATAATATGACAAATATTTAAGTGAAAGAAAATGTTTAATATGTGAAAAATTTTTAATATATTTTTTTATAAATTTTTTCTTTGATCAAACAATTTTTTTCTTTCTCATAGTTGATATTTGAATATAAAATTAGCTGTGTAAAAATAAATTTTGTTGTAGTAATAATAATCTTTAAACTTTTTACGGAAAATAGTCTTGAATAAACTGAAGCTCCACTTAAAATATTACTACTGAAGAAATATTAATCGTAACTTTAAAATTTATCTCACCAAGTCCCACACAAGGAGCGAAAAATGATGATGCGAGTACGACTGGCTTTTTTTAAATGTTTTTTTTTGTACAAATTTTCGTATTAAAACTATTGTCCAAAAGTTTAGACCAGAAAGTTTTTGAATTAAAATTCGGCTCTAGATTATACTTTGAACTTGAAAGAAACAATATACATATCTTAATTCTCAATAGTTTTTTCTAAATTTGATAAAAATTACTTTAAAACTATTTTTTTTAATTCAATACCTAAGAAAATTTTATTTAATATAGATAGTCAATAATATGAAAAATATTTTTGTAACTTTTTTTCCTGTTCTCAGTTAACAGTGGGATATAAAACTGACTGAAAAACGATAAATACATTTTTTTTTTTTAAGAATAGTTAACTTTATATTAATGTTTAAGTAAAATATCTTGTTTAAATTAAAGCTCCACTCAAAATCTTATTATTTAAGAAATCATTTATCGTTTCTTTAAAACTTAACACACCCATTAAGTCCCATCCGATGACCCACGGTGCAAGACTAGTCCGTTTTTTTTAAATTTCTGGTGATAATATTTTAGTTAAGACTTAAACTTTAGATCCTGAGTAGAACCGAGAAGTTTGTGGTTTTCTAATGTCAAGATGAGACTGCATTATTTTAATAAACTGAAGCTCTGATCAGAATGATTTCACCGTAGAAATAGTTTATCATTTTTTTAAAATTCAACACGACCAACACGATTGTTCTATTTTTTGAATGAAGAATACACACGGTACGAAAAATGTTTCATTTATTAATTTTTTTAATCGAGTATTATTTAATAAGTTTATTTGGTCATATGAGGATTGTCACGTTTAATTCTTCTAATTTTGGAATGAATGATAATCGCTTAAATTGTAGTATTTTGTTCCACTTGAGTTGTTTAGTTAGTTGTATTAGTCTGTACAGTTGGGGATGTTGTTTAGCGGTGGATCTTAATATTATATTTGTAAGCAATAATTAAAAAACGATGCAAGTACGTGTTTTTATGTATAATGTTTGCTCAACAGCTCTGTTAACGTTCGGTAAAGTCGGAAATGAATAATTAAACTTATCGATTTTTATTTTCCAAATTATAATTATTTTATTTTATTTTTATTTTAGCGGTTAATCCGTATTTCTGTACATACAAAATATGAGTGTAAAATGAGTCAGTTCGGTCATATACTGCCCCTGAAAGTAATGTCCGCGCACGCCTATGATTTGGTTAGGTATAGGTTACGACCGTGACGTCTAAATATCCGTTTGCATGCACGTTTACGGTATAATATTATGCGTTAAGTTTTTTTGTATATTTTAAAAGAAGTTATTTGTTTCTTCGTTCGTTTTGTTTTAGTTTTTTTTTTTTTCCATAATTTATTATCATTTCACACTACTCGAAAAACACTTAAGAGGTACACGCGGTCGAACAATACAGTGCGCGCGTACAACAACGACGTCGTCCTATGTGTAGAGAGTGGTATGCGCAGTACTTATACATAAATATACTTAGTCCAGTATAAGATTTGAAGTATATACGCGTAGTTATGATTAAATTATATGTTTTTTGGGAAAATTGCACATTGTTAGTTAAAGGTATAATTGAAAAAAAAAAAAACGACCGTTGTATGTGTACGGTCAAAAAATCTCTTGCCAGATCAGTTGAAATGTCGTGTCTGAACCTATTTTACCCCATACCCTCCCCAAAGATCGTGTAATGAAGTTTATATCGTTTGTAGAGGCCGTGTTTTTGAATAGGTATTATTTCAATTAAATAATTCGATTTATCGCCAACAACTTATTTTATTATTTACCTCACTTGGATATTTAAAAAAAAATCTCATTTCTCCTAGCTTCTCCAGGAATTAAATCAAAAAACGGGAATTTATGATTCCCTTTTTTTGCCTTTATCAAGTAGAATGTTAATTAAGATAAAAAAAAAAAAAAATTATAATATTATATTATAATGAATCTCGATTAATAGGAACGCCGGTTAGAGTTAATTGGCACAAACTCTTAATCGGAACTATTCTCCAACTATCTAAACAAACAAATTATTTTAGTTTGGATGACGAATCATTAAGACATTTGTATAGAGTATATTATGTAAATTTATTACGATAACTCCATTAAATTTTTTTCCCAAAGTTAGCCTTAACTTGAATTATTTAGGTTTTAAAATGGTGAATTTAAATTTCTATTAAAAAAAAAAAAAACATTTACTTTTATCTATACATAGAACTATGTACACGTCATGCCTAAGTGTTAGGAAATAATATACTACCTTTTTTTTTCTACACAATAATTCAATTCATTAGTTACTTATTGGCATTAATACATCAGCTACTACAAGTAAATTTATATTTTATGGTATTTATCAGAGCAAAATGATGTGCCACCATGTTTCCCAGTATGCAGACTCGTATTTAAGGGAGGGCTAGGGGAGCTAAGATCCTCCAAAGAGTAGTTTCATCCCCTTCCCAATCGCAATAATTAATTGCTATTCTAATAGATACATAGCAATTAATTACAAATTATATAGTCAGATTTTATTTTAGCCTCCCCCCCAACAACAATTTTAAATACGCCCCTGCTAGTATGGTGGATACTGTACCGCATATATTTTATTAAAAATAAATCTCCTCACACTCTCACTTCAGAAGTCTGAAGCCCCCCCCCAATGATAAGAAAAATTAATCTATCGCAAACGGAATACGTTTTTTTTTTGTTAATATTTTCTATAATTTGAATATAACGCTTAACGCTGTTTTTTGATGAATCGAAATGAAACTAAAGAGAGTTTTTTCTCTTTTAAATTTCAACCGATAACAATAAAATGATCTACACTGTACGGCAATAATGCAAAACATAAGAATCGCGTTCAAAATGGTCCGTATACGCAATGAAAGGGATCTGGTGGGCGAGTACGGAATTACACACATAACACGTAAACGGAAAAAAGTTTTCAACTTATCGTGAAACAGTGTAGTAATAGCTCCCGTGCAGGAGGTAAGGTCAACGGTCACATACCGTCTTTGTACAGCATCAATGGTGCTTCTACACGATATACTCTTATGCGTCAATAAGGTTTGGATTTGAAAGCAAACGCTATTTTTTTTTTTTTTTCTACAGTAGGAGTACCCGTAATTCTTATTTCATTTCGATTAAAAAAAAATAAATTTTGTTTTGGTTGTTTTTATTTTTTTTAATATTTCGTGTTAAGTCATTACAGGTACATTAATTACAAATTATATTCGTACGTATTATTCACAATATTGGAATTATCCTTCTTGCTGTATTATAATATTCATATCTGCAAGATACCTTTCTGCAATGGGTGAAGGAATATTATGTTCAGAATAATTAAACTCCATTTAATTTATTACGCTTACAAAATATCATCACAATAAAAATATAAAATTGTTTGTCGTACGTGTAATTTTTAAAATGACTTTTATTTGCTCATTATCACATTGTTTTAATTGCTACGAAATTCAAACCTTGTATATTAAGTACTCACACACGCACGCACTGACGCTTCTGAACAGTACATTACGGGTGTGTATTATTCACCCGAAAGTTCATAGCATCCACCGCCGGAGCGAATCGGTTGTGCGTCACAGAACAAAAAGACGACGTCTCGGGCGCGATGTCGGTTTTGCGCGAATGATTTCGGCCACGCGATCGAAATCGACACATACCCCGTCGTATATTGCCAAATATCACCGCCACCCGAGGGTATAGCGAACAAAGTTTAAAATCAAATATTTCACCCCGTGCCCTCGTGGTCTACCAACCGTGCATTTGTGCGTGTTATAATACGAGTAAACACCGTATATGTACTTGTATATTATAGTTGTGTTTATTCCGTCGCATCTTTCTGACGATAACACTTCACGGCATTATATTATTATTATAATGTGATATTTCCCGACGAGATATTTGGAATATTTTAAGTAGTTTTTATCACGAAACTCACAATCACGGGCACTCTTATCAAGATTTCTCCCGGTTTTTGAGGAAGAACCGAGGAAGAATTTCCTATATTCATAGACATTTATCTCTTTTATATATATATAAATGTGTGTGTGTGTGTGTGTGTGTATGGGGATATATTTATGCACGTAGTCAATGCCCATAGAATTACTTAAGCACAGTAAATAATTTCAAGCCAGTGGGAAAATTAATATTAAGTGTCGATGAAGTAAATAAGCAGAGACAGAAAAAAAATAGTGTTCTGAGAATTTGAGTTGCTGCTACCGACAACGCTCAAACTAGTTTTATTTAAATTTTTTTTGTAGATGCTAAATAAGGGGGTGCTTGTTGAAATTGATCGAAGCCACCGTCTGTCAGGGCATTTTTTAGCGAATATTTACTGAGTGTTCACTTTTTATAACCTCGAACCTTCCACGTTTAAAATCCCTTTTTTGTTGATATAGTTAAAAGTCGCTCTATAAAACCTGCATTTTAGATTCTGAATGAAGCAAAAAAGCTAGAGTTTTTACAATAATGTTTATTATTTTTATTTTTTCTGTAAACACCTTTTCGTATAGAAATACTTGTCCAAAAGTTTCGATCAGAATTTGAATTAGAATTTTTCTCTGGATGATACTTTTGAGAGATCATATTTTTTCGAAATTCTTAATATTTTTTCTAAAATTTGGAGAAACTCTCCAAAATTACTTTAATACAATATTGCTTAACACATTATATAATAAAAAAAAATGTGTTCAACTTAAGTGTATGCTATAGGTGCAATTGGACTTAAATTGCAGGGGATGTTAAAAATATTAAAAAGTCACCAACTAGGATAGTGGCCTTCCTACTAAGTTCCAAAAATAATTCTCATCCCAAAGCACAGATTCCATTACCACTTTTAAGAATGTATCAGGAATTTAGTAACTTTTATTTATTTAGGTTAAGTATTTTCAATTTTTTTTGACACATTTTTCAATTAAAATTATTACATTTTCTTATAATATGCATAGAAGATTCGTTAATGCATTCAAATCTCATACATTTCGCGTGTAAATAATAATACGACACGTGACCAATAATTCTCAATCATTTCAATTCATTGTTTTAATAATTTTCACAACCGTACGTTCTATAAATCTAAAATATATTAATTGATAATATAAAATATGCTAAAATAATAAATTTGAACAATGATTTATAAAATCAATGGAGTATACATGAACAATATTAAAACTGAATAATTATGTAAAAATCAAGAATTGCGGTATGACTTTTTTTTTTTTTTTTTTTTGAGTACTACATTAGAATCTGAAAGTGCTAAAGTGAGCGGTCGAAGACTGACGTAAATGTCTAAAAGCTCGAAAATGCTCGTTGTCGCTGTGGGTTTCACGGAAAAAACAAAGTAAAAGTGAATTAACGCACACGTTAATTACTATACGTAACGTGTGCGGTTTGTATACCACGGGTCATGACCGTACACAAAAGTAATAAGTGGGTCACCCCACTTTTTAGATCCGTGTAAAAATAATAGTAAGTAATAACAACAACAACAACAACAACAACGATAATAATAACAGCAACAACGGCAATAATTTTCGTTCGGAAGTTCAAAGCCAACTGTTATCGCGTCACCTATTAACGAGAGGAAATATAAATAAATAATAATAATAAAAATGCATTGTGTTATTTCTCAATGGCGTGTATACATCATAATATTATTATATGTGTGGGTGTATTTGTGTGTGTGTGTGTGTGTGTGTGTGTGTGTGTAAATAAAGCTTTGAAAAACGGGGTTGCCATTCGAGTGATGACAATTGAAGCAAGTTGGTAAAGGGAACGACGACAAATCGGGTAATAATAATAATATGTACGTTCCATATAATATAATATTATATTATTGTAATAATAATAATAATAATAATAATAATAATATGTATATTATTATGTTTGCACTCGCGTGTTACGCGTTCGAATTTAGTAACGTATGTGTATTGTGATGTGTACATAATAAACGATAAATAAACACAAAATGGTACTTTTATCGAAATGATTTGTGACAAAGAAGAAACATGCGCTTAATTACGTACGACGTGGAAAACGGAATTGAAATATTGCGACGCGATTCGCCAATAACTCGTTTTACGTTTGATGATGACCAACGTGAAAGCACAAAACGTGCTTGTGTTTGTGCGTTTATTGTGTATAGTCGCAAGAGTAATTGTGTATGAAATCGCGTCTTCCCGCGACGACACAGACGAAACGATTCCGTTGAATCCGTTGTGCCACAGGCGTCAATTCAACACTTCCTCATTAGAATTCAACACTTCCTCATTAGGGCCGCAAAATTATAGACAGGCCAGACAAATGTTTAATCGATTAAAATAGTTTGTAAAAAAAAAAATCGTTGGTCATTTTTTCTCGGTAGAGATTATGTTTTTTAGTAAAAAGTTTTAAGAAAATATTAATTAAAAACGATCTTTGAAGGCTAATAAAAATATTGATCGCTACGTTTGAAAAATGGTATCATTGAAATTTTTGTTTATAATAATAATTTTGGATTTCAATAATTAGAATGACAGACGAAATACTGTCATAGATTACATAATCTTATTATATGAATTAATCTATGTCACTGTTCAATAATAATACCAATAATCGAAAGGCTAGGGACTCTACACATTGAGATTTTCATTTACTTATATCGAAGTTTTTCTATTTGTATTGTATACAACTTTGAATGTTTAAGAGATTTTATACTGATCGATACTTTTTCAGATATCGAATGGAGTGAAGAAATTAGTGTCTTTACAATAATTCTCACAATTCAATTTCTTCTTACAAGTCTGATTGATTCGAGATTTTTTTATTTTTTATTTTCTTTCTGTGTACACGTTTTCGTATAGATATAATTGTCCAAAAGTTTCAACCAGCAACTCTTTGAATCAAAATTCGTCTCTATATGGTTTTCTTTAGAAGTCATTTTTCAAAAACCTCAGCAGTGTTAACAAAATTTGGAAAAACTTCCTAAAATATGGCAAAAAAGACTCAGAAAGTTTTTTTTTAATCCAAACTTTATGAAAATCAAACTTAGGTTGACAATAATAACCATGAGAAATATTTTGACGCAAGAAAATTTTGAGAAAGTTTTTTTCTCGTCATCATTTTTTTACCTCTCTAAGTTAATAGTGAAATGCAAAACTTTATATTTTTTAAGTAAAATTTAATTGGATAAACCAAAGTTCCATTCAAAATCGTTTTATTGAAGGCCCCGTTTCATTTAAATTCAATAAACTCACAAGTTTATCACACTTGAAGAGTAAAGAATACCCAAGGTACTAAGTACGTACTTTTTAGAATTGATTATTATTTATTACTCAAGTGTAATAATAAAATAAACACTCTGTGTCGCTGCAGTACAATAATGTATGAATTAGGCAATATTTCAACCATTAAATATTTACGGTCGTATACCCTGCAACACCTCAAATGAGATATATTTTTATTAATTTGCGTACAATTGCAGAAAAAAGTGTCTGTTGTTACGAGTTCAGCCTTGTCAGCTGTTGATTTTACTACCAATATACGTGATATACAATACCGTAAATAACAATAGGTTCACAGCAAAACCGATTGGTGTAGGACAGCGATTTCAAAAAAAAATATAATACTACTCTTGCACCTTCCATAAATAATAAAAAAATAAATAGTTTAATTCCTAAAATCTAACAAAATCAAATATACTTTTATACTAGTATGATCAAAAGAACAGTAGATAGTATTTTTATGTTACAAGATTCAAAATAATCAATGCGAAAAACGTGGTCGTTTTCGTGTCTGAATATGTCAAAAGTAGGAAGTATAAAGTCGTCACTGTAATACGTATTGTTATCCACGTTGATTTTTACCTATATTTTGATTTCAATATGGAAATTACTGAAAATCATATTTCACAAAAATATAAATTTTTAAATGGTATTTATGTTATGTTAAGACCTTATTCATTATTAATAACGTATCAGAATACTCATTTATTTTTTCATTCTAAAATTTTAAAAGCAAAAATGAAGAAAATATCATTCGTTTTTTTTTTAAATCCAGTTTTACAGTTTGATTTTTTTTGGAAAATATTTCATAAAATAACTTTTAAGAACGATCAAATGTTCTGAAAAGTTTATACTGCATTTCCCCTATTCAGTACTGGAGTATCCCAAGGGAGGCGTGCCGTATATATTTTAACGACCACTGATGTAGGAAAACGATTTTATTTTTCTACAAAATCATATCTCACAAACGGTGTTTTCATTCGCCGATAGTAAAGTTATGGCACTAAAACAAATTTCAATTATTTCTTGTATTGAATGGTCTTTGTTCGAATACAGCGGTCCCGTTGTTTTTAAACTTTTACCAATATGTTTAAATATTGTTTTGATTGCGTTTAAAACGATATCAGTATTTGCATAGATTAAACTGACAGGTGGTTATTGCGATATTGGGGCCATTAAGTTAAAATTTTTATCGTAAAAGTATCGATCGATAATTATTATTTATGTCCAATACACGGTTTTCAAAACACCATATTATGTAGTTAGTAAATTCGTGTTTATTATAATGGAATTTCCTATGTTATTTGCATATTAATCTCGGTATGTGAAGAAATTAATGCATAGTGTTGGTAGAAGTTAATTTTAAAATATGACTATAAAAATTTATATAAATCTTCAAAGGATTTTGCTTTTTCGAAATTTTTATTTTATTGGAAAATTCTTAACATTTTTTATTTTAGATTCTGAATGAAGTGAAGAAGCTAGTGATTTTACAACGATGTTTATTTATTTATTTTTTCTTCTTTTTTTTTTTTCTGTGTACAACTTTTTGTATAGAAATACTTGTCCAAAAGTTTCGATCAATAACTTTTTGAAACCGGATTTGCCTCTAGATTGTACTTTAGAGAGGTCATTTTTTGAAT